>JAIUZE010004865.1:0-116088 GCA_022085475.1 Heliosperma pusillum
CGTAATCATGTGAATCAGTTAACAATCGGTAATCCAAACTCTATCAATCTTAGCCGGCTTGCATCTCACCTTCTCAAACTCATAGAATCATACAAACATGAAAGACCAATACTTCTACAAACAGGCATAAGTTCTTAGCACAGTCAATAGAAGACTTCTGTAACTCGAGGCTATACCACAAGGTAGGAACACATCCTAGTCCTAGACTGATCAGACCTAGCGACAACAGCTATTCCATTCCCCGTCTCATGACATAACCGTACACAAGAAACTCTGCTAGGCGACCCCCTAAACAGAGATGGCTAGTACTTAAGCTGGCTCCCTTCCCAAAGCGAAACTCTTAGGATGCCATGCCCCGACTTGGGGATAAGCCCCCCAGGCCCGGGACACAAACGCTATCAAGCGACAAACTCCGTATGCTCGTTAAAGATAGTACGGCCTATCAATGTCGTGGTCCAAGCTACTCATTTAGAATTAGCATGGTCAAGACGCCATATACCCATAATTCTCTATGGGTACTTAGTCAACACGACACCAACCATATAATCAAACAGTCACGGGAAAAACATCCTATCATGTGACTAATTGCAGATAAATAATAATCAATATCATATCGCCTCATATCTACTAAGGCTAATTCAATAATTAAATACAACCTTACTTGAAGACAAATCCCCGACCCGAGTCCCGCGACAGGTCATCAGTCAAAACGGGGCTGACTAGATCTTAGTTTGACCAAACCCGTTTGGTCAAACCGGCTAGAAACAGAGTCTTTACACATTAGACTTAGACATAAAATCAACATATTCATTTCATGTTATTTTATTAAGACTTCTAACATGTGAATTATTATATCATACCCCAAAACCCGTTTGACTAAAAGGATATTAAATTAAACTACGATCTCGTCTTATAATTTCTAACATGTGAGAAATAATAATTTAATGAAAAACTTTTTTAATTAAATATTTTACTTATTAATATTTCTCGCTTGCTAATTATTACAAAACGCGATAAAAATGACGATAACTCAAAAACCGTCACAAGTCCCAAAGTGGGACCCACGGGCTGAGTTGGGCCGGACCCCACATGGGCCTGGATGGCCCACGGCCTGTTTTGGCTAAAATGGCTGATTTTTCTAACTTTTACTAAAACCGTTTTCTAATATTTCCCGCATGCTTTAACATAATTAAAACCCGTCAAAACAACAATTAAACAATCAAACATCGACACAACCCAAAGACCAAAACCCGGACCCACCATGAACCAGCCCAGACCGGCCTGGACCGGGCCTGAACCGGCCTGGTTTGGGTCCGGTTCTCAGCCTTTCCTCACGGTTCAACCACCACAACAACAACCCCTTTTTTCCAAATTAATTCTAACATGTTTTTAATTAACAACACCCATTTTAACAACCAATTTAACCATCCAACATACAAAAATCATCATCATGAAGAAATCATAAAAATATAACAAGAACACTAACATATTTATAAATCCCTACATCATAATAAAATTAACCACTTATCATGTTACTAACTAAAAACCATAAAATCATAATCCTATGAACAAAAACTAAAGATGAACCAAAAACTAAAGTAAACCAAAGCTATGTAACATATATCCGTCGAGTAATTCGGAATCGTTACCTTAGCTAAGCAAGACAATTAGCACCAAAATAAGAAGTATAAACCAAGAAACCCTCCTACTAATCTTCACCCAAAATATACGAGTCTCCAAACTCGTCTTCAAAATCTTCCCCTATAAGAAAAGACAAGAAAACATCATTAGTACTTAAACTTGATTTTTCCATAATTAAATGTTGAAAACGATTTTGACGGAATTTAAAATAACCCGTACTAGAAGATGGAGAGCGAAGAGGAGATTCTAGAATTATAAGTTAGGACGGATTTAATTAAGAAATGAAGATTTTATGAGGATTTTGCTCAAGAACGATGAAGAACAAATGATGAACGACGAAGAACCCGAAGAACGATTAAAGAAAGTGATATTTTGATCTTTATTTGATTTATTGTAAAATGAAAAGTTGTTTGTGAGTAAAGAAGAGTGGATGAGCCGTGTAATTATAGGCAAGAATAGATGTCGAGTTTTGAAATTGTTGTTACGTAATTGACTCAGGTTTAATAATTGTTTTACGGTAATCGATTAAATATAATTAACGATAAAGTTAATTACACCAAATATCAAGATATTATGATATTGTAATGAAAAATAATGAAAATATCAAGGTCTAAGAGAGGACCAAGGAGCCGTGTGATGTTGAGCTTGTCGGGTCTGATTTCGCGCGTTTTGCGTAATTTTCGTTAACTGATCGATAAAGTGAAATAATATCTAGATATTATGATATTGTAATCAAAAGTAATGAAAATATCAAGCCCTATTAGAGGGAAAGGGAGCCGTGTGGAACATGATGATATCGGGTCTGTTTTTTCTCGTTTTGCGTAATCTCCGTTGACGGATCGATAAAGTAACAAATATCTAAGATATTTGTATTAGTTTAATCGAAAGAATTAAAATATCTCAAGTGAGTGGAAAACGATGACATGGGCGCGTGACTCATGCCAAAGTCAAGTTTCGAGTTTGTTACGGGATTTACGATGAGTCGGGAATAGTTAAATGACGTTCAGTTTAAAACCGTAAAAGTTATTCTTTAAATTCCGAATAAATTCAAAATAATTATATTAAATTATGATAAATCTTAATAAATCTAAATAAAAATAAATCAAAAAATATTATTTTTTTAAATAAAATTTCGGTCCTCAAACTTATGAGGCGAGTCGGGAAAAAGTCAACGGAAGTCAAAGTTGACTGAAAAGTCGAGAAAAGTCGAAGATGACTTAAAAGTCAAGAAAAGTTTAGAACGACTTAAAAGTCAAGAAAAGTCAATGACGACTTTCAAAAAGTCAAGAAAAGTCAAAGACGACTTAAAAGTCAAGAAAAGTCAAAGATGACTAAAAACGGTCTGTTCATGAAATCTCTCAGAAATTCCAAATACGAACGCGGAATTTCAAAATAAGACTCGGAACAAAAATTCCTATTTTAAAAACTTAAGTTCTACTGAAAAGTGTTAGTAAATATTTTTACTAGAAAAATTGGGCACTTTTCGGGTTGTTACACTGCCTCTCAGACTCGCCCACTCGAGACTGACAGTCTTTGAACAATTTTTGTACTTTACCCAGAAACAGGAGAGACATAAGAGAAGATAGAGGAGAGGATTAGAGTGTGTTGTTGTGTGTTTTCTGATGTGCAGACTGCTCTATTTATACAAAAAATAGAGCAGTTAGAGGAGCCTTAACAGGTCCCTAAAATACATCAGTCAAGGCTGTAAATTGGGAGAATTAATATCACCCGCCTTGACATATGGCTCGATTTCCAAGTCTTTACTATTATTCTATTAATAGGGATGTTCGTCGGTCGAGAATCGGATTAGATAAAACTTTGTGAATCGGACCGGACCATAATTCTTTCAATATTTAAGATGAGCAGTAAAAACTCTTGTTAAATAAAAAAAACTCTTCATTTTGGTTTAGTTAGTTGCGTCTAAGTAACTTCAGACTTTCGGAGTCAAGTTGAGCCGATCTATATCCGAATTCAATTGAGATGGTAAACAAATGAATGAGGCACGAAAAAGGGTAAATAAATGAACGGGCGGGAGGGAATACATTTTTTTATTCTGAAGCGAATTAAAAAACCAAGCTCAGTTGCGCGTAAGACCGTCATTTAGAATCAGGAATCGGTAGCGGACTGTGCTACCGTGTGCGCAATAAATCATCACTGCTTGAGAAATGCACCAGCCGGGAATCGAACCCGGGTCTGTACCGTGGCAGGGTACTATTCTACCACTAGACCACTGGTGCTTTTTGATTTGTTAACTATTTTGTTTAACAATATACATTTCTAGCTCCACAAATATAAGGACTACATGTGTATCATATGTTTAGCTCTTTAGTTCGGTAAGGTTAGTTGTTGGCACCTATTCCTTGGTCCCACCTTTTCCCCCTTTTCCACTCACCCTCCGTTAAACAAATACATATCGTGTAGGGTCGGATGACAAGTTTATTAAACAAAATATATACTTCGTATTATTTTAATCGATTGTGTGAGAAGAAGGTAGAAAAGAGAAGGTAGATATTAATCCTCGTGAAGTGAATATGAGATTGTAGATTGGTATGCGTAGTAGATATGATTGTGTTATGAGTAAAACCGACCAATTTCATAATACAAATACCAAAAAGTAAGATAAAGTTTTGAAGTAGTTTATCCTTCAATACGTTTTAAAAATGAATGAGATTCAAATTCATTAATATATTTATGGTATAGTATTCATCTAGTTCATCTTTTTTACGCTCTTAAAGTAAATACACCTAATTATTTTGGAGGTAAAATTACTAAATACCTAGTGTTACGCATTGAATTTAAATGATAAATACTTAAAATCACAAATTTATTAGTAATTCATTTAGTTTAATTTGGGCTCACTTATTGCCACTAGTAAGTCTTATAATGCCACGAATTACAAGGGCAATTTGCAAATCCAAAACCTATCGTCCTTTAATTTAAACTTTAATCAGTCTCTTTTAAGACGGATATATATGTCTTAAGAATAAAACGGGTTAATTACTATCACATAGTAGTACTAAAGATAAAATTGGTATTTTTTAGGTAACAAATAAAGTGATTTGATATGTATTTGATGTGCCTTAAGCTTAACCGTCTTTGAGAATTTGTGTATACGGAGTAATAGTAGGGTTGTTATTTGTGTAATCGAATCAAGTACGTCGGACCCAGATCCTCGAAAAAGTGACTAAATGCAATTTGCAACAAAGCAAAAGTTCGATGTATTTGTGTTGATTTATATGTTGAAATCTAAATCAACATCATGATGATGATGATCGAGCCATCGAGGTTTAGACGTCGGCCCTAATGTAGGAACATGCAACGTGCTGGATGCAACCACACTCCCTTATTATGTTGTGTGAATCCAATTGAGAGGCCCTCTAATGAGATCATCTTTAGTAGTACGTCTGATTTCAGACGGCCAATTTCATTTGAATCATTCAGTCGGGACATATGTGACCATCCATATTATGGTCAGAACTCATATGTTAATCATTACATATGGCAAGTCTGAAAACTTCAGACGAAATATTTCATCAATCAGACAAATATATGTTCACATCAAAGCTCTTTAAAATCAAGTAATCAACCACTTGTAGCATAAATGCCCATCAACTTGAAAGCCAAATTGTACACAATATATCCAATAATTCTTTGATAACCAAGTTTCATTGCAATTTGCACTTTTAATGATTTGGCTATTGGCTATGTATCCTAAAATTCCTATAAATTGAATCCAATTTGACAAAACACAATTAACACTCATCAACTATAAATCACTAACAAACATCTCCAAAATTCTAAATCTTAAAAAAGAAAATTAAATTATCAAAAATGAAAACTTCAACTACAAGTTATTTGCTTATTTTTCTTATAATACTCTCAATCACCTCAAAATTGAGTATAGTCCAAGCAATACAACGTCCTACTACAACAACAATCTATACTAATTTCATCAAAACATCATGCAAAACAACAACATACCCTAACCTTTGCTATAACTCCCTACTAACCCATGCAAATGTCATCCAAACAAGCCCTCATTTATTAGCCAATGCCGCTCTCTCGGTAACCCTAGACACAACACGAACCACGTCCTTCGCAATGTCTAGGATGTCGAGAGTTCCCGGGATGCGTCCTAGGGAGGCGGGCGCTATGAGAGATTGTTTAGAAGAACTAAATGACACAATTGAACAACTTCAAAACTCTATTAAAGAAATGGGTCAAATGGAGGATAGTAACAAATTTAAGATTTTAATTAGTGATGTTCAAACTTGGGTTAGTGGTGCTTTAACTAATGAAAATACTTGTATGGAGGGTTTTGGAGGAAAAGCCATTGATGGGAGTCTTAAGCTAGTTGTTAGGGGTAAAATTGTGAATATTTGTCACCTTACTAGTAATTCATTGGCCTTAATTAATAGTTTGGCATCACTCCATGGTTAAATTACTAGGTTATAGGATTAATTATATGGATTATTTTGTGTGGTATATGAATTTTTTTGAGTGATTAGTTTGAAGATTAAGGAGATTAATGATGCATGGTAGAATTTTATGGCATCCTAGTTAAGTTTATGTCATTTTTTTTGTGTGGTAAACGGTTGAAAATGTTTTCCATAGAGATCCGGTACAAGGTAATTAATATAATATAAAGGACGGCGGTGTTACATGAAATTGAGACAATAATTTGTTTCTATCACAAAATCACTAAGTTAAGACCAGTTCATTTACGTGTATGTAGAATTTATAGATTGACACATACAAGCGTTTCTTCAATAGATTTTATCATTATCATCGAAAAAATAAATGCAATTGCTAAATTATCGGGTTTTCAATAAAAGATTGACTAAATTAATTGGTTTCCGAAACCTGTAACGCTATACAGAGTCCTTTTCTACCCGACCGTCCATACACTAAGTTAAATTAACTACTACAGAGTATCTCACATAATAATAAAAAACCGTCTCACAAAAAAGTGTAAATTAAATTTGCCCGTGAAACTGAAACGCAAAACTGTCTAACACTAACACCATATATCATTAGGTTAACCCCTCTTAAGACCCTAAACCCCCAATTCTAACTCATTTTCCCCAATTCAATTCATAAAACCCTAAAAAAATGTTCTTCCTGAGCAAACTAGAGCACAAATTACGATTACCTCCGCACAAATTAGACATGCCTATTGAAGAATCAATCACAGACGAACTTCAATCAATCTTTTTAGACAAGGTTTTACACCTCTCCATTCTTTTTATTTTTAATTAAATTACATTGTTACTTTTTTCGTAATTTATTTAATTGCAAATTTAATTACTTGTAAATTATGTAGGTAATTCCGAAATTGGGTCTTTGTATATCGGTTTACAACATCATATCGATTGAGGGTGGCTTCGTCTTACCCAATGATGGAGCTCCTACTTACACAGTGAGTTTTTATTTAGTAGTGTACTTGAATTGTTATGAAATACCCGGTTTACGGAACTCATGTATAAGACGGTCTTACACGAGAGATTGTGTTGATAGGGTGGATATATTGTCATTTGATTGGGAAAATGTGGTGCCAATTTGCGAGTCGAGGCGTCTTGATTAGAGTCGTGTTTGAACATATTGTACAATTGGGATTATTGGGATGTTAAATTGACATTAGGATATAATGTAGATGTGCTACTTCTCAAAAATGTAGTATTTTTAAAATATAGCCCATTTTGCGCAATCATTTGTTTAGCTTTGATTAAGGGCAATGATAATTCCAGTACCATTTTTACTAATGCCACTTGTGAGAGAGTAAATAGTATGATATCCATATAATTTAGCTTCTATTTGAGTGGCATTAGTAAAAACGGTAGTGGCATTATCATAGCCCTTGATTAAATACCTCTCCCAAAGAATAAAAACGGTGAACAAATGATCATGACGGAATGGAGGGAGTAATGAGACATTTTGAATATTGCTTCAATGTAATATCATCTCATCATCTCCTCTGTTTATTGGATTTGCCAATAGTGGATTCCTGCTGAACCATCAAAGAGTGTCGAAAGTCATTCTTCCTAAAAATTTTTGTCTTTTATTGTATTAAAGAATATAAGTTTACCCTTTGTATCATTTCATTTGTTTTATTGCAGGTGGTTTTCCGCATGATCATGTTCCGACCATACGTTGGAGAAATTATAGAAGCAAAACTCATAGAATCAGACACAAAGGGCATCCGCTGTAAGTATTTGCAATTGGTTTGTTCATTTTTTCACAATTCTTTTTTTATTTTCTCAATTAGAAGAAAGCATGGTGATTGCATTTTTGAGTACCAATCCCTTTCCCAAGAGAAAAGCCCCTAGATCTTCAATGTTTAAAAGTAGAATTGTAGTACACGAACTCAATCCACGGTACTCTTTTGCCCGCTTAGCAATTTTGTACCAAATTTAAATTGCTTGCCAAGATGTTAGAATAGTATGCGTTGTATTAACTCTCCTTAGAACCCTGCCATTATTTCCTTTTCTTCCTTTGTCACTGTTTTCTAGTTATGATTTAGAAAAAGTTATTCAAGAACCCGATGCGTTTTCTCAGCATACTTCCCTTGTAAAGTTGTGCCCTTCTTCTTTACTGTAATTTGATACTCCCTCCGTAATATAATGTTGTTCCTACTAGACTTGGTAAGGTCAAAGTTTAGAACTTTGATTGTAAATTTCTAAGACAATGTGATAAACTATAACATTATACTAAAAATATTTCCTTTGCTATCAAAATCTCACACAATTATAAAAATTGCATGATTTATTATGTAGAAAACGTGGTTAGAGTGTCATCTTGAAGACAATATAAAGTCAATTAGTAAGGACATTGTATTATAGAGGAATTCCTATTTCTATAATTGAGACCCTTTGCTGTAAAGGATCCCGTTTACAGTACCTTTAAAATTCCCTTGATTGGAAATTAAATACTTTCATTGCGGACTCCGCTGAATCGAAAGTAATTTTGCTCCCTCTGAAATGGTTGCATTTACTAATGACTCTTTCGAATTGCAGTGTCGCTAGGATTTTTTGAGGACATATACATATCTTCATACGCTCTACAACAACCTGCACACCTAGAACCTGATCCAGAGATTCCGTACGCGACTACTATGACCTGGTCTAAATTTGGTGCTAAGGATATAGAAAAAATTGAAGTTGTAACTTTTTACTTCAGTTTTCTGATAACTTTCTGGGAATCGCAGAAATGAGAAATTTTGGGTGTGGAAGCATGAGGAAGAGGAAGATCTTCGCGTTGAGGGAAATGAGGTTAAGAGTGCTTTGAGTTATCTGTTTTTTGTTTATTAATATTACACTCATTGGTTTGATTTGTTTTTTCACTTCGTTTGCAGATACGCTTTCGAGTGATTTCTGTTGACTATCCTACTATTCCCTTAGAGCAAGATCAAGGTTCCAAGCCGTTCGCCCCAATGGTGGTTACTGTAAGTTCTTTCATTGTATAACATGGAATTTGCATTTGGATATGGACTAATTGCTGCATTTATTTAGGCTCGTTTTTTTACTATGCCATGCAGTACCTCTCCTCCATCCATATTGTTCTCATTTAACTAGAGCCCTAGATGTCTTACCATAATGTTACTTAACTAAGGATAGTGTAAGAAGTTTACCTTTTGTTTCACTTGATATAAAAAATGGTTGTATTATTCTGATATCGATTAAAAAGAAAATGTAGGCAATATAAGTTCGATGGAAGGAAAAGTACACGTTTGTTGTCCACACTAATGATAATTTTCTTTTTATATTTCTTTCCCAGGGAGAAATGAACATGGAGGGTCTAGGTCCTGCAAGTTGGTGGGTATGATGCGTCGGTTCTGAGGATTGACCTGTCGAAAAAATTCAAGCATACTTATTGATGAGCTTCGGATGTGTGCTGTTTTGAAGGCCTGACTTATTTGAAGGTAATACTAGCTTACTAACCGGAATAAATTTTTTTATATATGGACTCACATCTCTTTTCACTGAATGTATGATAACCTTCAACGTTATGTCTATGACATCATGGCTCTCACCCCCGGAAAAGTTAGATGTACAGAAATTCACGGTAATTGGGGATCTCAAAATTTGCGAGATGGAAAATTTAGATTCTTGTGACCATTTGGTCATTTTGTTTGGCAAGTGAATGAACGACATGTGAGATGTTGAAACAAAATGCACTGATCCGTAATTTTGGGTTAACTGGTACAATAGATAGTAAGAAGCGTGAGCCTTAGGGAATACTAAGGCAACATTCCATGAGGGCTGAGGGTACTAAATTTAGCTAAAATCCACGTTCGTAGATTTCATGGTCTAGGTGAAGAGTTAGATTTTCGTGAGCGCAATATGGATTACGTCGCAAATTTGTAGGTTAATTTAAACGTTTACGGAACTTCCTAGTCTTTCTATAGTAATTACTCTTTTTTTTCAAATATTTTCTCTTACTTGTGTTAGTTGATCCTTCCATAATTTGAATTAAAAGTATGAAAATGACTAGAAAGAATGGAGTATTTGACTATATTGGTTCGATATTAAAAAGCATTTTCAAATATGGAGCCGTATAATTAAACATATATTTCCCCATCACTAATAAATGAGCAAATAACGGAGAGTCGTAGCATTGTCGAGTTCATATGCAACTACGCAAGAGCTAAACCACTCCTTTTCAAAGCGTTTTTGTGTTCAGTTTAATTTAACTCCGTATTATTAAGATTTAAATATAAGACAATTTCACATGCCGAGTAGGCGAGTACATACGGATCTCTTACCTTGTTACGAACTTTCAAAACGTGAATCTAAAACGAAACTAAAACACAAAAAAACATCATTTGACAGTTCTATTAATATATATGCACTGAGTTTTAACCGAAAGCAAACAATATACCCATCAAATAGTTCAAGGTGAGTTCTTATTAGCAAACTGATTAACCAAAGCTAGAGCATTACTAGTACACTGCATTACTCCCGTAAATTGCGCCTTAATACCCGACTTAATCCTCCAATTTAGGGCCTTACTTTCATCAACACAAGTACTTAAATCAGTAATAGCAGCACTAGCCCAAGTCTGCACATTACTCATATGCCATTTAACATCCCAGGACCGTTCTCGACCCGATATCTGAAACTCATGGGCTGATTTACCGAGCCTGTCCACAGTATCCCCAATCTGTTCCATACAGTCTTGAAGCACCCCAACTTCTTTGCGCTTTAGCCCTCTAGTATTGCTAAATTGAGCCATGTATGCCTTAGCGTTACGCGCCTTGCCTAAGCTCACTGTTAATGCAGTTTGGGCCAATTGACGCGGGCTTTTTTGGATTGTAGTAGCATAGTTAGAGAGTGACTGGACACATAATGAAGGGTATGTTGTGGACCTACACTTGGACTTGATAAAATTATTCGTCGTAGTAGTAGTAGCAGTTGTTGCTGCTGTAACGATTTCTGTCGTTACAGCGAATGTGGCGAGCAGGAGGAGCAGGAGGATTGGAAGTGTAATGTAAACCATGATACTTATAATTTTAGTTTTTTGAGTAAATTGTTTAGTAGGTTGGAGTTTTATGTAAAGAAGAAGAGTTAGAAGGTAGGTGTATTTATAATGAAGGAGTAAAGAGTAGGGAGAATTTAAGGGAAATGTAACAGAGGGAGAAGTGTTCACTACACATGGGTTGTTTTCTATTTGAAGTTTGGGAGTTGGATCTACATTTAATTCCACTGTGTAATACTGTAGTGTCAGTACACTTAGTCTTAGTTTTGGGCCAATGTTTATCAAGATCAAATACTAATGCATATCACAATTATTGTCCACTTGCCTTCTTGTGAGTGGGAATCTGACCCGTCTTTATTGAAGACGGATATGCGCCGTCTTTAATGAGAATTTGTGATTATTGTATAGAACGGTTAGTAGTACACTATTGCAGTGACTACACAATTGATCTAATTCTAAGTTATTATCGTGTAAAACGGTCTTATTCTATGATTTGTGCGGATTCAAATGTCGTAGTGGTGTCTCTGACTCACTGGTGTGCAATGACATATATAGCGAGATAGGGGTTGAACACTTAAACTAGGATAGTGATAACGCCACAATCGAATTTGTTAATGTCACTCATTTACAAGCTAATGATGATATGGGTATCTAACTATTTATTGTCTCATAACTTGAGTGATATTAGTAAAAGTTGTTGTGGTATTATCATTGCTCTTAAACTATGTTGGGCAGATAAAATCGACATGCATATGGTTTAAGTGCAAATCATTCGTCCATAATCTTGTTAATACCGAATACAAGCTTGCAGCACGACGGCAAAATCGACTGAAAATGAATTAGATGTACAGTGTATTAGTCACTGCCCACATTGGTTGTAGACTTGTAGTGATCATAATTGATTTGATGTCAAACAATACAAGTGATGGATAACAGCTTCCACGGTAGCGAAACCGTGTTAGTAACAACTACAACTCTACAACTCTACAACGGCCTAAACGATATTAACATCAAGTAAAAACACCCAAATTATATGTCCAGATATACCCCAACTGCTCAATGCACAAAATATACAGGATGCTTCCTCATATTGGAATCTGATACAGCTAAATAATCTCGGTATTATGCTGTACAACTTTGAAGTGATGTACAATCGATGAACCTAAACCTCTGTCATTCATCATCCTCTTCACTCTCTCAGAATCGTTTAATCTACCCAAGTTGTCATATATCCTTATTAGTAGTTCAAAGTTGTGCTCATTATCCGGCTCCAATTCGAAAAGCTTCTGTGCAGCAAGCTCGCCGATGTCTGCATTACCATGAAAGAAACAAGCATATAACAATGCTCCCCATACACTTGGACCAGCTTCGAACTCCATTTTACTTGATATAATGTCGTAAGCTTGAGTAATTAAACCTGCCCTTCCATAAAGATTTACCATACAAGCATAATGCTCCATGCTTGGGGTAATTCCATACTTTTCCCTCATTAACGAGAAAAACGACTCCCCTTCCGTTACTAATCCTAGGTGTGCACACGCTGAAAGTAGGGTTACAAATGTAATAGTATCCGGTGTTGAACCATCACTTTCCATTTGCTCGAAATAAGTTAAAACTCGAGGGTCATTTCTATGAGCGGAAATGATTGAATTCCAAGAGATTATATCCTTTTCGGGCATGTAAGAAAACAACCAACGTGATTTACGTAAGAAGCCGTGTGTAGAGTAGAACACAATCAAAGAGTTCATAATTGGCAAGCTCCATTCTAGACCTTGACGAAGAACCCACCCGTGTAATTGACATCCAATTCTCAACGAAGAAATCCTAGGGATGATTGTCGATATGGTAACTTCATCCGGTTGAAATCCCGCTTCAACCATTTCGCGAAAAATACTCGTTGCCTTACTTATGAGTCCATGGTGAATGTAACCCATTATCATGGAATTCCAAGAAACCAAATCTTTCGACCTAATTTTGTCGAAAACTTTCCTAGCCTTAACAATGTCACCACATTTAGCATACATATCCACAAGAGCATTCAATACAAACCCATCATCATAAAGTCCACAACGAACGACATGTCGATGAAGTTCCTCCCCAACACTAATCGAACCAATACCACCACACGCGGCCAAAGCGCGAGGAAAAGTATGGCTATCAGGCTCCACACCCTCTTCCTCCATCTGAAAATAAATTGCAAGTGCATCTTCATACAATTCCAAGTCAGTATACCCTGAAATAAGAGAATTCCAAACAAAAGCCGATTCGTCTCGTTCAGGCATTTCATCAAACAGTTGGTGTGCATCCTCAATCCGACCATTGGCCGCATATAACCTAACCAATTTCGACACTACACCTACATTTCTAGCTAAAATCTTAAGTGGGATTATTCTATGAATGCGAATTCCGTGATCAATGGCATTCAATTTGAAGCAAGTTTCGAGAATCGAAGAAAATGTTTGTGTATCGACATTGATGCCTTTCTTAAGTGAAGCTTCTTCAAGATCATGAACTACTGCATCAAGGGCTTGTAATTTAGTTTGATTTAGTGGGATTTGAGGTATTAAAACTGGGTTTACATAAAGATTTTTGCTTTTGTTTGGATTGATTTGATGAAGATGACGTTGTATTTTCTTTTGTTTTTGGGATTTGCTAAGTTTGTTGGAGATTTGGAAGTTGAGCTTCAACATTGTTGGTGTGATTGCCAACATTTTGTCAAATGAAGAGGATTTGAGATTACTGTGGAGTAGTTGTGCACTAACATATCAAAAAGCAATATGTTTTGCGGGAAGACGGTTACATTTCGTCTTTTAAAAAAGATAGGGTAAATGAAACACATTTAAGAGGTAATATAACCGGTATTATAGTGTAAGCTATAACTGATTGTTTATCGCATAGTTACATTTGTCGTTACAATGACTACATTTTGCCCATCCTTTTTAAAAGACCTAATATGTTTGTCTTCAATGACAATTTGCGATCAACAAAATAACCAAGAGGGTATTAATGCAATACAACATTTCCCTTATTAGTGACAGCTCATCTCATTGAAAACAAGCATTATCCGTCACAAGCTGAATGAGCTTAGCAAAAATATTGCTTGCTTCACTAACTCACAAATTCTCACAATTAACAAAACCAATTTTATACGGACTATAACTTTAACATCATTTGATAAAAAATAATTCAACTTTTATAGATGCTTTTATGTAAGTATTCAAGTCATAAGTATAATTATTTTTATTAAGATTAAATATGATTAATAAAAACATTGACCTTAAAAAATGATATGTAACGGCTCTATAAATACCTTTAATAAAAAATATTTTTGGTTTTCGAATATCACTTAAAATCGTTGATTTTGAAGGTTATCATCCACGATTTTCAGGACAACTGGGCCTTGAAATAAAATGTCACTAAATTCGCACTGTAATATGTCTAGGACATATAATAATGACTCAGGATAACGAAGTTTGCATCTGATTTAAAATAAAGATAGTTTGGAGACCTTAAGACCACTTTTCAGACATTGTGTTTATTAGAGGAAACAAGTAGTGTTCTCTGTTTTTACATTGTTTAAAGAAGGATACTAACATCCAATTGTTATTTATAAATGTAACGGGTCTATAAATACCTGTAACGGGTCTATAAATACCTTTAATAAAAAATATTTTTGGTTTCCGAATATCACTGAAAATCGTTGATTTTGAAGATTATTATCCACGATTTTCAGGACAACTGGGCCTTGAAATAAAATGTCTTTAAATTCGCACTGTAATATCTCTAAGACATATAATAATGACTCAAGATAAATAAATTTGCATCTGACTTGAAATAAAGATAGTTTAGAGACCTTAAGACGACTTTTCAGACATTGTGTGTATTAGAGGAAACAAGTAGTATTTTCTGTTTTTACGTTCTTTAAAGAGGGATACTAACATCCAATTGCTATTTATAGACGTAACGGGTCTATAAATACCTTTAGGGAAAAAATATTTTTGAATTCCGAATATCGCTAAAAACCGCTGATTTTAAAGGTTATTATCTACGATTTTTGGGACAACTAGGCCTTGAAATAAAATGTCTCTAAATTCACACTATAATATCTCTATGACATATAATAATAACTCAGGATAACGAAATTGGCATTTTACTTGAAATAAAGATAATTTGGAGACCTTAAGATCACTTTTCAGACTTTGTATGTATTAGGAGAAACAAGTAGTATTCTCTGTTTTTACATTGTTTAAAGAGGGATACTAACATCCAATTGTTGTTTATAGACGTAACAGGTCTAAAAATACATTTGGTTTCCGAATATCGCTAAAACCACTGATTTTCAAGGTTATTATCCACGGTTTTCGGGACAACTAGGCCTTGAAATAAAATGTCTCTAAATTCGCAGTGTAATATCTCTAAGACATATAATAATGACTCAGAATAACGAAATTAGCATCTGATTTGAAATAAATATAGTTTGGAGACCTTAAGACCACTTTTCAAACATTGTCTATATCAGAGGAAACAAGAAGTATTCTCTGTTTTTACGTTGTTTAAAAAGAGATACTAACATCCAATTTCTATTTATAGACGTAACGGGTCTATAAACATCTTTAGGGAAAAAATATTTTTGACTTCCGAATATCGTTGAAAACCGCTAATTTTGAAGGTTATTATCCACGGTTTTCGGGACAACTGGGCATTGAAATAAAATGTCTATAATTCACACTATAATATCTCTAAGACATATAACAATGAATCAGAATACGAAATTGGCATCTGATTTGAAATATAGATATTTTGGAGACCTTAAGACCACTTTTTAGACCTTGTATGTATTAGAAGAAACAAGTAGAAATCTCTGTGTTTACGTTGTTTAAAGAGGGATACTAACATCCAACTTCTATTTATAGACGTAACATGTTTATAAATACCTTTAGGAAAAATATATATTTGGTTTCCGAATATCGCTGAAAACCGCTAATTTTGAAGGTTATTATCCACGGTGTACGGGATAACTGGGCCTTGAAATAAAATGTCTCTAAGTTCGGACTGTAATATTTATAAGACATACAATAATGACTCAGGATAACGAAATTGACATCGCACCTGAAATAAAGATAGTTTGAAGATCTTAAGATCACTTTTCAGACCTTGTCTATTTTAGAAGAAACAAGTAGTATTCTCCGTTTTTACATTGTTTAAAGAGGGATACTAACATTCAATTGATATTTATAAATGTAACGGGTCTATAAATAACTTTAATAAAAAATATTTTTGGATTCTGAATATCGCTGAAAACCGCTGATTTTAAAGGTTATTATTCACGGTTTTCGGGACTAGTGGGCCTTGAAATAAAATGTCTCTAAATTCGCACTGTAATATCTATAAGACATATAATAATGACTCAGGATAACAAAATTAGCATCTGATTTGAAATACAGATATTTTGGAGACGTTAAGATCACTTTTCAGATCTTGTCTATATCAAAGGAAACAAGAAGTATTCTCTGTTTTTACGTTGTTTAAAGAGGAATATTAACATTCAATTGCTATTTATAGACGTAACGGGTCTATAAATACCTTTAGGGAAAAAATATTTTTGGTTCCCGAATATCGCTGAAAACCGCTGATTTTCAAGGCTATTATCCACGATTTTAGGACAACTGGCCTTGAAATAAAATGTCTCTAAATTTGCACTATAATATCTCTAAGACAAATAATAATGACTCAAGATTACGAAATTGGCATCTGATTGAAATAAAGATAATTTGAAGACCTTAAAACAACTTTTCAGACCCTGTATATATTAGGAGAAACAAGTAGTATTCTCTGTTTTTACGTTGTTTAAAGAGGGATACTAACATACTATTGTAATTTATAGACGTAAAAGGTCTAAAAATACCTTTAGGGAATTGAAAAAATATTTTTGGATTCCGAATATCGCTGAAAACCGCTGATTTTAAAGGTTATTATCCACGGTTTTCGGGACAACTGAACCTTGAAATAGAATGTCTCTCTAAATTCACACTGTATTATCTCTAAGACATATAATAATGACTCAGGATAACGAAATTGACATCAGATTTGAAATATAGATATTTTGGAGATATTAATACCACTTTTCAGACCTTTTCTGTATCAGAGAAAACAAGAAATATTCTCTATTTTTACATTGTTTAAAGAGGAATACTAACATACAAGTGCTATTTATAGACGTAACGGGTTTATAATTACCTTTATGGAAAAAAAAAAATTTGGTTTCCGAATATCGCTGAAAACCACTGATTTTCAAGGTTATTATCCACGGTTTTCGGAAGAACTGGGCCTTGAAATAAAATGTCTTTAAATTCGCAGTGTAATATCTCTAAGACATATAATAATGACTCAGGATAACGAAATTGGTATCTGATTTGAAATAAATATAGTTTGGAGACCTTAAGACCACTTTTCAGACATTTTCTATATCAGAGGAAACAAGAAGTATTCTCTGTTTTTACGCTGTTTAAAGAGGGATACTAACATCCAATTGTTGTTTATAGACGTAACGGATCTATAAACACCTTTAGGGAAAAAATATTTTTGATTTCCGAATATCGCTAAAAACCGCTAATTTTGAAGGTTATTATCCACGGTTTTCGGGACAACTGGGCCTTGAAATAAAATGTCTATAATTCGCACTATAATATCTCAAACACATATAATAATGACTCAAAATAACGAAATTAACATCTGATTTGAAATATAGATATTTTGGAGATTTTAAGACCACTTTTTAGACCTTATATGTATTAGAAGAAACAAGTAGTAATCTCTGTGATTACGTTGTTTAAAGAGAGATACTAACATCCAAAAGCTATTTATAGACGTAACGGGTTTATAAATACCTTTAAGGAGAAAATATTTTTGGTTTCCGAATATCGCTGAAAACCGCTAATTTGGAAGGTTATTATCCACGGTTTTCGGGACAACTGGGCCTTGAAATAAAATGTCTATAATTTGCACTATAATATCTCAAACACATATAATAATGACTCAAAATAACGAAATTGACATCTGATTTGAAATATAGATATTTTGGAGACTTTAAGACCACTTTTTAGACCTTGTATGTATTAGAAGAAACAAGTAGTAATCTCTTTGATTACGTTGTTTAAAGAGGGATACTAACATCCAACTGCTATTTATAGACGTAACGGGTTTATAAATACCTTTAAGGAAAAAATATATTTGGTTTCCGAATATTGCTGAAAACCGCTAATTTTGAAGGTTATTATCCACGGTTTTCGGGACAACTGGACCTTAAAATAAAATGTCTCTAAGTTCAGACTGTAATATTTATAAGAAAGTTTTGCCAGAAACAAGTATTATTCTCCGTATTTACATTGTTTAAAGAGGGATACTAACATTCATTTGATATTTATAAATGTGACGGGTCTATAAATAACTTTAATAAAAAAATTTTTTAGATTCCGAATATCGCTGAAAACCGCTGATTTTAAAGGTTATTATTATTCACGGTTTTCGGGACTACTGGGCCTTGAAATAAAATGTCTCTAAATTCGCACTGTATTATCTCTAAGACATATAATAATGACTCAGGATAACGAAATTGACATCTGATTTGAAATATAGATATTTTGGACACATTAATACTACTTTTCAGACCTTTTCTGTATCAGAGAAAATAAGAAATATTCTCTATTTTTACATTGTTTAAAGAGGAATACTAACATTCAAGTGCTATTTATAGACGTAACGGGTTTATAAATACCTTTATGGAAAAAAAAATTTGGTTACCGAATATCGCTGAAAACCAATGATTTTCAAGGTTATTATCCACGGTTTTCGGAAGAACTGGGCCTTGAAATAAAATGTCTCTAAATTCGCAGTGTAATATCTCTAAGACATATAATAATGACTCAGGATAACAAAATTGGCATCTGATTTGAAATAAATATAGTTTGGAAACCTTAAGACCACTTTTCAGACATTGTCTATATCAGAAGAAACAAGAAGTATTCTCTGTTTTTACGTTGTTTAAAGAGGGATACTAACATCCAATTGTTATTTATAGACGTAACGGATCTATAAACACCTTTAGGAAAAAAATATTTTTGGTTTCCAAATATCGCTGAAAACCGCTAATTTTGAAGGTTATTATCCACGGTTTTCGGGACAACTGGGCCTTGAAATAAAATGTCTCTAAGTTCGGACTGTAATATTTATAAGACATACAATAATGACTCAGGATAACGAAATTGGCATCTCACTTGAAATAAAGAAAGTTTGAATACCTTAAGATCACTTTTCAGACCTTGTCTGTTTTAGAAGAAACAAGTATTATTCTCCGTATTTACATTGTTTAAAGAGGGATACTAACATTCATTTGATATTTATAAATGTGACGGGTCTATAAATAACTTTAATAAAAAATATTTTTAGATTCCGAATATCGCTGAAAACCACCGATTTTAAAGGTTATTATTCACGGTTTTCGGGACTAGTGGGCCTTGAAATAAAATGTCTCTAAATTCGAACTGTAATATTTATAAGATATATAATAATGACTCAGGATAACAAAATTACCATCTGATTTGAAATACAGATATTTTGGAAACGTTAAGACCATTTTCAGATCTTGTCTATATCAGAAGAAACAAGAAATATTCCTGTTTTTACGTTGTTTAAAGAGGAATATTAATATCCAATTGCTATTTATAGACGTAAAGGGTCTATATACATTTTGGGAAAAAATATATTTGGTTTCCGAATATCGCTGAAAACCGCTGATTTTCAAGGCTATTATCCACGATTTTAGGACAACTGGCCTTGAAATAAAGTGTCTCTAAATTTGCACTATAATATCTCTAAGACATATAATAATGACTCGGGATTACGAAATTGGCATCTGATTGAAATAAAGATAATTTGAAGACCTTAAAACAACTTTTCAGACCTTGTATATAGTAGGAGAAACAAGTAGTATTCTCTGTTTTTACGTTGTTTAAAGAGGGATACTAACATGCTATTGTAATTTATAGACGTAAAAGGTCTAAAAATACCTTTAGGGAATTGAAAAAATATTTTTGGATTCCGAATATCGCTGAAAACCGCTGATTTTAAAGGTTATTATCCACGGTTTTCGGGACAACTGGGCCTTGAAATAGAATGTCTCTAAATTTACACTGTATTATCTCTAAGACATATAATAATGACTCAGGATAACAAAATTAGCATCTGATTTGAATTACAGATATTTTGGAGACGTTAAGATCACTTTTTAGACATTGTCTGTATCAGAGAAAACAAGAAATATTCTCTATTTTTACATTGTTTAAAGAAGAATACTAATATTCAATTGCTATTTATAGACGTAACGGGTCTATAAATACCTTTAGGGAAAAAATATATTTGGTTCCCGAATATCGCTGAAAACCGCTGATTTTCAAGGCTATTATCCACGATATTAGGACAACCGGGCCTTGAAACAAAATGTCTCTAAATTTGCACTATAATATTTCTAAGACATATAATAATGACTCAGGATTACGAAATTGGCATCTGATTGAAATAAAGATAATTTGAAGACCTTAAAACATCCTATTGCTATTTATAGACGTAAAATGTCTAAAAATACCTTTAGGGAATTGAAAAAATATTTTTGGATTCCGAATATCGCTGAAAACCGCTTATTTTAAAGGTTATTATCCATGATTTTCGGGACAACTGGGCCTTGAAAAAGAATGTCTCTAGATTCGCAATATATTATTTCTAAGACATATAATAATGACTCAGGATAACGAAATTGACATCTGATTTGAAATATATATAATTTGGAGACATTAATACCACTTTTAAGACCTTGTCTGTATTAGCGGAAGCAAGAAGTATTCTCTATTTTTACATTGTTTAAAGAGGAATACTAACATCCAAATGCTATTTATAGACGTAACGGGTCTATAAATACCTTTATGGAAAAAAAAATTTGGTTTCCGAATATAGCTGAAAACCACTGATTTTCAAGGTTATTATCCACGGTTTTCGGGACAACTGGACCTTCAAAAAAAATGTCTCTAAATTCGCACGGTATTATCTCTAAGACATATAATAATGACTCAGGATAACGAAATTGGCATCTGATTTGAAATACAGATATTTGGAGACATTAATACCACTTTTCAGACCTAGTCTGTATCAGAGAAAACAAGAAATATTCTCTGTTTTTACGTTGTTTAAAGAGAGATATTAACATCCAAATGCTTTTTATAGACGTAACAGGTCTATAAATACCTTAAAAAAATATATTTTTTATTTCCGAATATCGCTGAAAACCGCTGATTTTCAAGGTTATTATCCACGTTTTTCAGGACAACTGTGCCTTGAAATAAAATGTCTTTAAATTCGCACTGTAATATCTCTAAGACATATAATAATGACTCAGGATAACGAAATTGACATCTGATTCGAAATAAAGATAGTTTAGAGACCTTAAGACCATTTTTCAGTCCTTGTATGTATTAGAAGAAATAAGTAATAATATCCGTGTGTACGTTGTTTAAAGAGGGATACTAACATCCAATTGCTATTTATAGGAATTATAGACATAACGGGTCTATAAATACCTTAAGGGAAAAAATATATTTGGTTTACGAATATCGCTGAAAACCGCTGATTTTCAAGGTTATTATCCACGGTTTTCGGGACAACTGGGCCTTGAAATAAAATGTCTCTAAATTCGCGCTGTAATATTTATAAGACATATAATAATGACTCAGGATAACGAAATTGTCATCTCACTTGAAATAAAGATAGTTTAGAGACCTTAAGATCACTTTCAGACCTTGTCTATATTAGAAGAAACAAATAGTATTCTCCGTTTTTACATTGTTTAAAGAGGGATAATAACATCCAATTGCTATTTATAAATGTAACGGGTCTATAAATACCTTTAATAATAAAAAAAATTGGTTTCCGAATATCACGGAAAATCGTTGATTTTGAAGGTTATTATCCACGATTTTCAGGACAACTGGGCCTTGTACTAAAATGTCTCTAAATTCGCGCTGTAATATTTATAAGACATATAATAATGACTCAGGATAACGAAATTGTCATCTCACTTGAAATAAAGATAGTTTGGAGACCTTAAAACCACTTTACAGACATTGTCTATATTAGAGGAAACAAGTAGTAATCTCCGTGTTTACGTGGTTTAAAGAGGGATACTAACATCCAATTGTTATTTATAGACGTAACGAGTCTATAAATACCTTTAGGGAAAAAAATATATTTGGTTTTCGAATATCGCTGAAACCGCTGATTTTCAAGGTTATTATCTACGATTTTTGAGACAACTGGGCCTTGCAATAAAATGTCTCTAAGTTCGGACTGTAATATTTATAAGACATACAATAATGACTCAGGATAACGAAATTGGCATCTCACCTGAAATAAAGAAAGTTTGAATACCTTAAGATTACTTTTCAGACCTTGTCTGTTTTAGAAGAAACAAGTATTATTCTCCGTATTTACATTGTTTAAAGAGGGATACTAACATTCATTTGATATTTATAAATGTGACGGGTCTATAAATAACTTTAATAAAAAATATTTTTAGATTCCGAATATCGCTGAAAACCGCCAATTTTAAAGGTTATTATTCACGGTTTTCGAGACTAGTGGGCCTTGAAATAAAATGTCTCTAAATTCGCACTGTAATATCTATAAGATATATAATAATGACTCAGGATAACAAAATTAGCATCTGATTTGAAATACAGATATTTTGGAGACGTTAAGACCACTTTTCAGATCTTGTCTATATCATAAGAAACAAGAAATATTCCTGTTTTTACGTTGTTTAAAAAGGAATATTAACATCCAATTGCTATTTATAGACGTAAAGGGTCTATAAATACATTTTGGGAAAAAATATATTTGGTTACCGAATATCCCTGAAAACCGCTGATTTTCAAGGTTATTATCCACGATTTTGGGACAAATGGGCCTTGAAATAAAATGTCTCTAAATTCGCACTATAATATCTCTAAGTCATATAATAATGATTCAGGATAACGAAATTGACATCTGATTGAAATAAAGATAATTTGAAGACCTTAAAACCACTTTTCAAACCATGTAGGTATAAGAAGAAACAAGTAGTATTCTTTGTTTTTACTTTGTTTAAAGAGGGATACTAACATCCTATTGTTATTTATAGACAGTAACAGGTCTATAAATACCTTTAGGGAATTGAAAAATATTTTTGGATTTTGAATATCGCTGAAAACCACTGATTTTAAAGGTTTCTAAATTCGCACTGTATTATCTTTAAGACATATAATAATGACTCAGGATAACGAAATTGCCATCTAACTTGAAATATAAATATTTTGGAGATATTAATACCACTTTTCAGACCTTGTCTGTATTAGAGAAAACAAGAAGTATTCTCTATTTTTACATTGTTTAAAGAGGAATATTAACATCCAAGTGCTATTTATAGACGTAACGGGTCTATAAATACCTTTATGGAAAAAAAAAATTTGGTTTCTGAATATCGCTGAAAACCACTGATTTTCAAGGTTATTATCCACGGTTTTCGGGAGAACTGGATCTTGAAATAAAATGTCTCTTAATTCGCAGTGTAATATCTCTATGACATATAATAATGACTCATGATAACGAAATTGGCATCTGATTTGAAATAAATATAGTTTGGAGACCTTAAGACAACTTTTCAGACATTATCTATATCAGAGGAAACAAGAAGTATTCTCTGTTTTTACGTTGTTTAAAGAGGGATACTAACATCCAATTGCTATTTATAGACGTAACGGGTCTATAAACACCTTTAGGGAAAAAATATTTTTTGTTTCCGAATATCGCTGAAAACCGCTAATTTTGAAGGTTATTATCCACGGTTTTCGGGACAACTGGGCCTTGAAATTAAATATCTATAATTCGCACTATAATATCTCTAAGACATATAATAATGACTCAGAATAACGAAATTGGCATCTGATTTAAAATATAGATATTTTGGATAACTTAAGACCTTTTTTCATACCTTGTATGTATTAGAAGAAACAAATAGTAATCTCTGTGTTTACATTGTTTAAAGAGGGATACTAACATCCAAATGCTATTTATAGACGTAACAGGTTTATAAATACCTTTAGGGAAAAAATATATTTGGTTTCCGAATATCGCTGAAAACCGCTAATTTTGAAGGTTATTATCCACGGTTTTCCGAAGAACTGGGCCTTGAAATAAAATGTCTCTAAATTCGCAGTGTAATATCTCTAAGACATATAATAATGACCCAGGATAACGAAATTGGCATCTCACCTGAAATAAAGATAGTTTGAAGACCTTAAGATCACTTTTCAGACCTTGTCTGTTTTAGAAGAAACAAGTATTATTCTCCAATTTTACATTGTTTAAAGAGGGATGATAAGCGTTTAATTAGTCACATTTTTCCTCTCATTTTCGTCCCCATTTTGGTCCGTTTACACGGATTTGCGTGCCCTTGATTGCATTTTGCTTCCCGATTTCCCGTGCTATGAATGTCTATCTTAATTTGTAGGAATTAAGTCATAAAAGAAGAAATCGGAGCATAAAGGTCTTACATGAGTCGGGATTCGAAGATGAGATGAAGAAGTGAAGAAAGCATGCGCAGGTGGTGCAGGCCGGCAAACTGACCGGCGGCCGACCACCCGGCCTAGACTGCAACTCCACAACTAAGAAAAAAGAAAGAGTGAAGAAGTCAGCCCAGGTAGTGCTGGCCGGTCGACCGGCGGCCGGTCAGTCACCCAGCCTGCACTACACCAGTAGCTACTTGGGGCGTAATTTGTGCTTCAGGCCGGTGGGAGGCCGGCGGCCGGTGGACCGGCCAGGAACACATTTTACATACTTAGAAGAATTTTGAAGACGAAGAAATTGAAGCTACTGTTGTGCTCCCGGCCGGCCAAACGACCGGCGGCCGGTCGACCGGCCAGGAACACAGCACCGCAAATTCGACTTTTCTTCTATCTTCTTTCTTAATTTTCGAGATACCTATATATACCCTTCCCCTAATATTTTGTAAGCAGCTTTTCATTACATCTTAGCACAAAACCCTAGATAATTTGTAACCCCATTAAGCACTAATTACTCTCTTAATCGTTCCCTAATTAAACTTAAATTCTCATTTCAAGTTGTTAGATCTAGTCTTTCCTAGTAGAATTATCATAGTTTTGGGTTTGTATTGAGGATTTTGGGTTGAAGACATTCTCCCTATTCACTAATACAAGCTTGTTGGTATAAATTTCTCATCTTTTTGTTATTTATGCAATTTATTTTCATTTCTAGTTTATTGTTTATCATTTGATTGTTATAATTATTCATCTCCTTAGCATAATGTTCATTCCACTATTCGTTGCCTTTAGTTGTTTGATTTCCCTTAGAATGAGTGAGTAGTTCCCTTCTAGGGTTTAGGGGGAACCTAAGGGAGGATTATGTGGGATAATTAGTTGGGTAATTAGTAGATTTGTGGTAATTATTTGGGTATTACTCATATGCGCACTAAGTGTTTGATGAAATGTGTAAACGAAAGTTACCCATTTTATCAAGCATGGTTTTTTATTTCTTAAGCGACGGTGGTAGAAATAAATAGACTAGTGTTTATATGGGTGATTTGAGACAAATGCGACGGCTTTGTTGATGATTATTATATGTTGAGACATTAGCAATTAATCCTACTCGAATTTGTTACCCATTTGCTAATTGCTAGACTAGCCCATTAATCCCTCTAAGGTGAACCCTTCACCTTAGTTTTCCCTTAATTGTCTTTACCTTGTTATTTAGCGATTACTTGCTTTTACTAGTTTTTAGTTAGTTTTCCAATCCAATCTTTGTTAGGCTAGAATAGGACGCGATCGAACTTGTAGTTGACCCCTCCATCCTCGTGGATTCGACCCCTTTATACTACTTTTATCATGTTATTTTTTATGTTTGTTTTGACGACGAAACCCTCATCAAGGGATAGTAACATTCAATTAAAATTTATAAATGTAACGGGTCTATAAATAACTTTAATAAAAAATATTTTTGTATTCCAAATATCGATGACAACCGCTGATTTTAAAGGTTATTATTCACGGTTTTCGGGACTACTGGGCCTTGAAATAAAATGTCTCTAAATTCGCACTATAATATCTATAAGACATATAATTATGACTCAGGATAACAAAATTGGCATTTGATTTGAAATACAGATATTTTGGAGACATTAAGATCTCTTTTCAGATCTTGTCTATATCAGAGAAAACAAGAAGTATTTTCTGTTTTTTACGTTGTTTAAAGAGGAATACTAACATCCAATTGCTATTTATAAACGTAACGGGTCTATAAATACCTTTAGGGAAAAAATATATTTGGTTTCCGAATATCGCTGAAAACCGCTGATTTTCAAGGTTATTATCCACGATTTTGGGGCAAATGGGCCTTGAAATAAAATGTCTCTAAATTCGCACTATAATATCTCTAAGTCATATAATAATGACTCAGGATAACGAAATTGGCATCTAATTGAAATAAAGATAATTTAAAGACCTTAAGACCACTTTTCACACTTTGTATGTATTAGGAGAAACAAGTAGTATTCTTTGTTTTTACTTTGTTTAAAGAGGGATACTAACATCCTATTGTTATTTATAGACAGTAACAGGTCTATAAATACCTTTAGGGAATTGAAAAAATATTTTTGGATTCTGAATATCGTTGAAAACCGCTAATTTTAAAGGTTATTATCCACGGTTTTCGGGACAACTGGGTCTTGAAATAAAATGTCTCTAAATTCGCACTGTATTATCTCTAAGACATATAATAATGACTCAGGATAACAAAATTGGCATCTAATTTGAAATATAAATATTTTGGAGATATTAATACCACTTTTCAGACCTTGTCTGTATTAGAGGAAACAAGAAGTATTCTCTATTTTTACATTGTTTAAAGAGGAATATTAACATCCAAGTGTTATTTATAGATGTAACGAGTCTATAAAAACCTTTATGGAAAAAAAAAATTGGTTTCCGAATATCGCTGAAAACCACTGATTTTCAAGGTTATTATCCACAGTTTTCGGGAGAACTGGACCTTGAAATAAAATGTCTCTAAATTCGCAGTGTAATATCTCTATGACATATAATAATGACTCATGATATTGAAATTAGCATCTGATTTGAAATAAATATAGTTTGGAGACCTTAATACAACTTTTCAGACATTATCTATATTAGAGGAAACAAGAATTATTCTCTGTTTTTACGTTGTTTAAAGAGGGATACTAACATCCAATTGCTATTTATAGACGTAACGAGTCTATAAACACCTTTAGGGAAAAAATATTTTTTGTTTCCGAATATCGCTGAAAACCGCTAATTTTGAAGGTTATTATCCACGGTTTTGGGGACAACTGGGCCTTGAAATTAAATATCTATAATTCGCACTATAATATTTCTAAGACATATAATAATGACTCTGAATAACGAAATTGGAATCTTATTTAAAATATAGATATTTTGGATACCTTAAGACCACTTTTCAAACCTTGTATGTATTAGAAGAAACAAATAGTAATCTCTGTGTTTACGTTGTTTAAAGAGGGTTACTAACATCCAAATGCTATTTATAGACGTAACAGGTTTATAAATACCTTTAGGGAAAAAATATATTTGGTTTCCGAATATCGCTGAAAACCGCTAATTTTGAAGGTTATTATCCACGGTTTTCGGAAGAACTGGGCCTTGAAATAAAATGTCTCTAAATTCGCAGTGTAATATCTCTAAGACATATAATAATGACTCAGGATAACGAAATTGGCATCTCACCTGAAATAAAGATAGTTTGAAGACCTTAAAATGACTTTTCAGACCTTGTCTGTTTTAGAAGAAACAAGTATTATTCTCCGTTTTTACATTGTTTAAAGAGGGATAGTAACATTCAATTGAAATTTATAAATGTAACGGGTCTATAAATAACTTTAATAAAAAATATTTTTATATTCCGAATATCGCTGACAACCGCTGATTTTAAAGGTTATTATTCACGGTTTTCGGGACTACTGGCCTTGAAATAAAATGTCTCTCAATTCGCACTATAATATCTGTAAGACATATAATTATGACTCATGATAACAAAATTGGCATCTGGTTTGAAATACAGATATTTTGGAGACATTAAGACCTTTTTTCAGATCTTGTCTATATCAGAGAAAATAAGAATTATTCTCTGTTTTTACGTTGTTTAAAGAGGAATACTAACATCCAATCGCTATTTATAAACGTAACGGGTCTATAAATACCTTTAGGGAAAAAATATATTTGGTTTCCGAATATCGCTGAAAACCGCTGATTTTCAAGGTTATTATCCACGATTTTGGGACAAAGGGGCCTTGAAATAAAATGTCTCTAAATTCGCACTATAATATCTCTAAGTCATATAATAATGACTTAGGATAACGAAATTGGCATCTAATTGAAATAAAGATAATTTAATGACCTTAAGACCACTTTTCACACTTTGTATGTATTAGGAGAAACAAGTAGTATTCTTTGTTTTTACTTTGTTTAAAGAGGGATAATAACATCCTATTGTAATTTATAGACGGTAACAGGTCTATAAATACCTTAAGGGAATTGAAAAAATATTTTTGGATTCTGAATATCGCTGAAAACCGCTGATTTTAAAGGTCTCTAAATTCGCACTGTATTATCTCTAAGACATATAATAATGACTCAGGATAACAAAATTGGCATCTAATTTGAAATATAAATATTTTGGAGATATTAATACCACTTTTCAGAGCTTGTCTCTATTTTTACATTGTTTAAAGAGCAATATTAACATCCAAGTGTTATTTATAGACGTAACGGGTCTATAAATACCTTTATGGAAAAAAAAAATTTGGTTTCCGAATATCGCTGAAAACCACTGATTTTCAAGGTTATTATCCACGGTTTTCAGGAGAACTTGGCATTGAAATAAAATGTCTCTAAATTCGCAATGTAATATCTCTATGACATATAATAATGACTCATGAAAACGAAATTGGCATCTGATTTGAAATAAATATAGTTTGGAGACCTTAAGACAACTTTTCAGACATTATCTATATCAGAGGAAACAAGAATTATTCTCTGTTTTTACGTTGTTTAAAGAGGGATACTAACATCCAATTGCTATTTACAGACGTAACGGGTCTATAAACACCTTTAGGGAAAGAATATTTTTTGTTTCCGAATATCGCTGAAAACCACTAATTTTGAAGGTTATTATCCACGGTTTTCGGGACAACTGGGCCTTGAAATTAAATATCTATAATTCGCACTATAATATCTCTAAGACATATAATAATGACTCTGAATAACGAAATTGGAATCTTATTTAAAATATAGATATTTTGGATACCTTAAGACCACTTTTCAAACCTTGTATGTATTAGAAGAAACAAATAGTAATCTCTGTGTTTATGTTGTTTAAAGAGGGATACTAACATCCAAATGCTATTTATAGACGTAACAGGTTTATAAATACCTTTAGGGAAAAAATATATTTGGTTTCCGAATATCGCTGAAAACCGCTAATTTTGAAGGTTATTATCTACGGTTTTCCGAATAACTGTGCCTTGAAATAAAATGTCTCTAAATTCGCAGTGTAATATCTCTAAGACATATAATAATGACTCAGGATAACGAAAATGACATCTCACTTGAAATAAAGATAGTTTGAAGACCTTAAGATGACTTTTCAGACCTTGTCTGTTTTAGAAGAAACAAAAATTATTCTCCGTTTTTACATTGTTTAAAGAGGGATAGTAACATTCAATTGAAATTTATAAATGTAACGGGTCTATAAATAACTTTAATAAAAAATATTTTTGTATTCCGAATATCGCTGACAACCGCTGATTTTAAAAGTTATTATTCACGGTTTTCGGGACTACTGGGCCTTGAAATAAAATGTATCTAAATTCGCACTATAATATCTATAAGACATATAATTATGACTCAGGATAACAAAATTGGCATCTGGTTTGAAATACAGATATTTTGGAGACATTAAGACCTCTTTTCAGATCTTGTCTATATCAGAGAAAATAAGAAGTATTCTCTGTTTTTACGTTGTTTAAAGAGAAATACTAACATCCAATTTCTATTTATAAACGTAACGGGTCTATAAATACCTTTAGGGAAAAAATATATTTGGTTTCCGAATATCGCTGAAAACCGCTGATTTTCAAGGTTATTATCCACGATTTTGGGACAAATGGGCCTTGAAATAAAATGTCTCTAAATTCGCACTATAATATCTCTAAGTCATATAATAATGACTTAGGATAACGAAATTGGCATCTAATTGAAATAAAGATAATTTAAAGACCTTAAGACCACTTTTCACACTTTGTATGTATTAGGAGAAACAAGTAGTATTCTTTGTTTTTACTTTGTTTAAAGAGGGACACTAACATCCTATTGTAATTTATAGACGGTAACAGGTCTATAAATACCTTTAGGGAATTGAAAAAATATTTTTGGATTCTGAATATCGCTGAAAACCGCTGATTTTAAAGGTCTCTAAATTCGCACTGTATTATCTCTAAGCCATATAATAATGACTCAGGATAACAAAATTGGCATCTAATTTGAAATATAAATATTTTGGAGATATTAATACCACTTTTCAGAGCTTGTCTGTATTAGAGGAAACAAGAAATATTCTTTATTTTTACATTGTTTAAAGAGGAATATTAACATCCAAGTGCTATTTATAGACGTAACGGGTCTATAAATACCTTTATGGAAAAAAAAATTTGGTTTCAGAATATCGCTGAAAACCACTGATTTTCAAGGTTATTATCCACGGTTTTCGGGAGAACTGGGCATTGAAATAAAATGTCTCTAAATTCGCAGTGTAATATCTCTATGACATATAATAATGACTCATGATAACGAAATTGGCATCTGATTTGAAATAAATATAGTTTGGAGACCTTAAGACAACTTTTCAGACATTATCTATATCAGAAGAAACAAGAAGTATTCTCTGTTTTTATATTGTTTAATTTAAAGAGGGATACTAACATCCAATTGCTATTTATAGACGTAACGGGTCTGTAAACACCTTTAGGGAAAAAATATTTTTTGTTTCCGAATATCGCTGAAAACCGCTAATTTTGAAGGTTATTATCCACGGTTTTCGGGACAACTGGGCCTTAAAATTAAATATCTATAATTCGCACTATAATATCTCTAAGACATATAATAATGACTCAGAATAACGAAATTGGCATCTGATTTAAAATATAGATATTTTGGATACCTTAAGACCACTTTTCATACCTTGTATGTATTAGAAGAAACAATTAGTAATCTCTGTGTTTACGTTGTTTAAAGAGGGATACTAACATCCAAATGCTATTTATAAACGTAACAGGTTTATAAATACCTTTAGGGAAAAATATATTTGGTTTCCGAATATCGCTGAAAACCGCTAATTTTGAAGGTTATTATCCACGGTTTTAGGAAAAAAAAATTGGGCCTTGAAATAAAATGTCTCTAAATTCGCAGTGTAATATCTATAAGACATATAATAATGACTCTGAATAACGAAATTGGAATCTTATTTAAAATATAGATATTTTGGATACCTTAAGACCACTTTTCAAACCTTGTATGTATTAGAAGAAACAAATAGTAATCTCTGTGTTTACGTTGTTAAGAGGGATACTAACATCCAAATGCTATTTATAGACGTAACAGGTTTATAAATACCTTTAGGGAAAAAATATATATGGTTTCCAAATATCGCTGAAAACCGCTAATTTTGAAGGTTATTATCCACGGTTTTCGGAAGAACTGGGCCTTGAAATAAAATGTCTCTAAATTCGCAGTGTAATATCTCTAAGACATATAATAATGACTCAGGATAACGAAATTGGCATCTCACCTGAAATAAAGATAGTTTGAAGACCTTAAGATCACTTTTCAGACCTTGTCTGTTTTAGAGGAAACAAGTATTATTCTCCGTTTTTACATTGTTTAAAGAGGGATAGTAACATTCAATTGAAATTTATAAATGCAACGGGTCTATAAATAACTTTAATAAAAAATATTTTTGTATTCCGAATATCGCTGACAACCGCTGATTTTAAAGGTTATTATTCACGGTTTTCGGGACTACTAGGCCTTGAAATAAAATGTCTCTAAATTCGCACTATAATATCTATAAGACATATAATTATGACTCAGGATAACAAAATTGACATCTGATTTGAAATACAGATATTTTGGAGACATTAAGACCACTTTTCAGATTTTGTCTATATCAGAGAAAAGAATAAGTATTCTCTGTTTTTATGTTGTTTAAAGAGGAATACTAACATCCAATTGCTATTTATAAACGTAACGGGTCTATAAATACCTTTAGCGAAAAAATATATTTGGTTTCCGAATATCGCTAAAAACCGCTGATTTTCAAGGTTATTTTCCACGATTTTGGGACAAATGGGCCTTGAAATAAAATGTCACTAAATTCGCACTATAATATCTCTAAGTCATATAATAATGACTCAGGATAACGAAATTGGCATCTAATTGAAATAAAGATAATTTAAAGACCTTAAGACCACTTTTCACACTTTGTACTAACATCCTATTGTTAATTATAGATGTAACGGGTCTATAAATACATTTAGGGAATTGAAAAAATATATTTGCTGAAAACCGCTGATTTTAAAGGTTATTATCCACGGTTTTCGGGACAACTGGGCCCTGAAATAAAATGTCTCTAAATTCGCACTGTATTATCTCTAAGACATATAATAATGACTCAGGATAACGAAATTGACATCTGATTTGAAATATATATATTTTGGAGACATTAATACCACTTTTCAGACCTTGTTTGTATCAGAGGAAAGAAGAAATATTCTCTATTTTTACATTGTTTTAAGAGGAATACTAACATCCAAGTGCTATTTATAGACGTAAGGGGTCTATAAATACCTTTATGGAAAAAAATATTTGGTTTCCGAATATCGCTGAAAACCACTGATTTTCATGGTTATTATCCACGGTTTCGGGACAACTGGACATTGAAATAAAATGTCTCTAAATTCTCACGGTATTATCTCTAAGACATATAATAATGACTCAGGATAACGAAATTGGCATCTGATTTGAAATACATATATTTTGGAGATATTAATACCACTTTTCAGACCTTGTCTGTATCAAAGAAAAAAAGAAGTATTCTGTGTTTTTACGTTGTTTAAAAAGAGATACTAACATCCAATTGTTAATTATAGACGTAGCAGGTCTATAAATATCTTTAGGAAAATTTTTTTTTTTTTGTTTACGAATATCGGTGAAAACCGCTGATTTTCAAGGTTATTATCCTCGTTTTTCAGGACAACTGTGCCTTGAAATAAAATGTCTTTAAATTCGCACTGTAATATCTCTAAGACATATAATAATGACTCAGGATAACGAAATTGACATCTGATTTGAAATAAAGATAGTTTGGAGATCTTAAGACCATTTTTTCAGACCTTGTATGTATTAGAAGAAATAAGTAGTAATATCCGTGTTTACGTTGTTTAAAGAAGGATACTAACCTCCAATTGCTATTTATAGACATAACGTGTTTATAAATACCTTAAGGGAAAAAATATATTTGGTTTCCGAATATCGCTGAAAACCGCTGATTTTCAAGGTTATTATCCACGTTTTTCGGGACAACTGGGCCTTGAATTAAAATGTCTCTAAATTCGCACTATAATACTTATAAGACATATAATAATGACTCAGGATAACGAAATAGTCATCTCACTTGAAATAAAGATAGTTTGGAGACCTAAAGATCAGTTTTCAGACCTTGTCTATATTAAAAGAAAGAAGTAGTATTCTCCATTTTTACATTGTTTAAAGAGGGATACTACCATCCAATTGCTATTTATAAATGGAACGGGTCTATAAATACCTTTAATAAAAAAATATTTTTGGTTTCCGAATATCACTGAAAATCGTTGATTTTGAAGGTTATTATCCACGATTTATAAATGGAACGGGTCTATAAATACCTTAACACCGCTTTTCAGACTTTGTATGTATTAGGAGAAACAAGTAGTATTCTTTGTTTTTACTTTGTTTAAAGAGGGATACTAACATCCTATTGTTAATTATAGATGTAACGGGTCTATAAATACCTTTAGGAAATTGAAAAAATATATTTGGATTCCGAATATCGCTGAAAACCAGTGATGTTAAAGGTTATTATCCACGGTTTTCGGGACAACTGGGTCTTGAAATAAAATGTCTCTAAATTCGCACGGTATTATCTCTAAGACATATAATAATGACTCAGGATAACAAAATTGGCATCTGATTTGAAATACATATATTTTGGAGACATTAATACCACTTTTCAGACCTTGTCTGTATCAGAGAAAAAAAGAAGTATTCTGTGTTTTTACGTTGTTTAAAGAGAGATACTAACATCCAATTGTTAATTATAGACGTAGCAGGTCTATATATATCTTTAGGAAAAAAAAAATTTTTGTTTCCGAATATCGGTGAAAACCGCTGATTTTCAAGGTTATTATACACGGTTTTCGGGACAACTGGGCCTTGAAATAAAATGTCTCTAAGTTCGCACTGTAATATCTCTAAGATATATAATAATGACTCAGGATAATGAAATTAGCATCTGATTTGAAATAAATATAGTTTGGAGACCTTAAGACCACTTTTCAGACATTGTCTATATCAGAGGAAACAAGAAATATTCTCCGATTTTAAGTTGTTTAAAAAGGGATACTTACATCCAATTGCTATTTATAGACGTAACGGATATATAAACACCTTTAGGGAAAAAATATTTATTGTTTCCGAATATCGCTGAAAACCGCTAGTTTTGAAGGTTATTTATTATCCACGGTTTTCAGGACAACTGGGCCTTGAAATAAAATGTCTCTAAATTCGCATTGTAATATCTATAAGACATATAATAATGACTCAGGATAACAAAATTGGCATCTGATTTGAAATACAGTTATTTTGGAGACATTAAGACCGCTTTTCAGATCTTGTCTAGATCAGAGGAAACAAGAAGTATTCTCTGTTTTTACGTTGTTTAAAGAGGAATAATAAAATCCAACTGCTATTTATAGACGTAACGGGTCTATAAATACGTTTAGGGAAAAAATTATTTTTGATTCCGAATATCGCTGAAAAAATGCTGATTTTAAAGGTTATTATCCAGGGACAACAGGGCTTGAAATAAAATGTGTCTGAATTCGCACTATAATATCGCTAAGACATATAATAATGATTAGGATAACGAAATTGGAATTTTACTTGAAATAAAGATAATTTGAAGAACTTAAGACCACTTTTCAGACTTTGTATGTATTAGGAGAAACAAGTAGTATTCTCTGTTTTTATGTTGTTTAAAGAGGAATACTAACATCCTATTGCTATTTATAGACGTAAAAGGTCTTAAAATACCTTTAGGGAATTGAAAAAATATTTTTGGATTCCGAATATCGCTGAAAACCGCTGATTTTAAAGGTTATTAACCACGGTTTTCGGGATAACTGGGTCTTAAAATAAAATGTCTCTAAATTTGTACTGTAATATGTATAAGACATATAATAATGACTCAGGATAACGAAATTGACATCTCACTTGAAATAAAGATAATTTGGAGGCCTTAAGATCACTTTTCAGACCTTGTCTGTATCAGCGGAAACAAGAAATATTCTCTGTTTTTATGTTGTTTAAAGAGGAATACTAACATCCATTTGCTTTTGTTAGACGTAACTGGTCTATAAATACCTTTAGGGAAAAAATATTTTTAGATTTCGAATATCGCTGAAAAACGCTGATTTTAAAGGTTATTATCCACGATTTTTGGGACAACTAGGCCTTGAAATATAATGTCTCTGAATTCGCACTGTAATATCTCTAAGACATATAATAATGACTCAGGATAACGAAATTTGAATCTGATATGAAATAAAGATAGTTTGGAGATCTTATGACCACTTTTCAGACATTGTGTCTATTAGAGAAAACATGTAATATTCTCCGTTTTTACGTTGTTTAAAGAGGGATACTAACATCCAATTGCTATTTATAGACGTAACGGGTCTATAAATACCTTTAGGGAAAAAAAATTTTGGATTCCGAATATCGCTGAAAACCGCTGATTTTAAAGGTAGTCCACGATTTTTGGGACAACTAGGCCTTGAAATAAAATGTCTCTAAATTCGCACTATAATATCTCTAAGACATATAATAATGACTCGGGATAACGAAATTGACATTTTACTTGAAATAAAGATAATTTGGAGACTTTAAGACCATTTTTCAAACCTTGTATGTATTAGGAGAAACAAGTAGTACCAGTTTTAAACCCGTGCAAACAATGCACGGGTCATAATAACATGCGCTCTTATCGATACAGAAGCATATAAAGAAGCGTGATAAAATATTTTATGACGTAATATAAATAAGCTTGTAGTAGATATTCGATATACGTATGATTTAAGTTACTCCTCCGTATTCACTAACATAAAAAGTATGTTACAAAGTATGATAATTAAATTAATTTACATGTTAAATACAATTTACGACAACATACATAATTAAGATGAAAATGGATATAATTTTAATAGAGTAATTGTACACTAATAAAACAATTAACCCAATTATATTGACACTTAGATTAATGACCCGTTTAAATTGCCTATACATGCATTGGACCGACTATATACAATCAGCCCATTTATATAACATATAAAAACTCTCATTTTTCAATCAATCCATTTATATATGACTCGTTTAATGTGTGTCATGCAACTGTGCAATGTGTCATGCAACTTTGCAAGTCCATTTCATTTTACAGCCCCAATTAAAACTTCCATGAGCTCAACACTTCAACCCCAATTGCCTTGTTAGTAATTGATACACACATATATTTTTCTCTATATCTCAAATATTTCATGTCGGTCTTTTATATTTCCTGTGATATTTTGTTTTGGACTCTATATTTTCTTCATCTAATATATACTCTATAATATATCAACTATACTATTTTGATTTCTTTCAAAAAAATTATGATGTCATAGAATTCGTTTATGCATTTATGATGATGAACTTATGCGGGTATATGCTGAATCTTTGTCCTTGTTTTATTTTATTTTATGTGTTCTTTCACTTTGAATTCGTTTATGTGATTTTTGTAAAAATTCTATTCAATTTTTTTACATGCATCGTAAATTTGATGATTATTTATTTTATAAAAATTAGCGAATATCATATCTAATATTTTTTCTATTTTATTTTAATAAAATTATGAAATTTATGTATGATATAAGATGATGTTCATAATTGTAATTATGTTACTTTTTATGATATAAAATATAAAATACTTTTATCATATTGTAATTGTTAAATGATAGGATATTTGCAGTCTTGTAAATCAAGTATGACTCTCATCTTATTGCTTTTATTATTTATTTTTTTGTCAGTCGAGTTCTCTAGATATTAATTTTTTTTCTAATTTTTATCATTACGTTTGTGATTATGAATATGGTAATACTTTTGATATTTTATTTTGCAAGATTTTTTTCTATGGAATGACATTTTAGGTCGATTCCTACTGGTTGGAACATAAGTTTTTAATGATTTTTTTTGTAATTATTTAATTTATAATTTTCTTAAAATTTTTTGAACATATGTATAGCTCGTATCGATTTCTTTTCATTTAATTTACGTGCATTTTAATTTTTAATATATGAATATGAATGTATGTAAATTTTAACATGTGAAATGGTGTACCAATTGTGAAATGAAGAATGGAAAATAAAAAGACCCTAAAAAGAGGAACCCAAGTTTTTTTTTCATTGAATTGTCAATTTTGTTTCCATAAATTGAGGAACCAATAGGAGCTCTCCAATTGTTTCCTCTTTTATATAGTATATATCGATGATGAATGGTTTGTAATACCATTCTGAGATTTTTTTTTTTTGGTTCTACGATAGTATGGATTTGCGTAGTTTCGACTCTTGGCAGCTAACTATATTGTCGCTAACACTACATCTGCTATGGTGACATTTAGTTATCGTTACCGAGTATTCTTTGAATCTCGATGATGAGCGGTTATAGTTCTGTCTGATAGATTTTTTATTTAGTTGCAAGAGTATTGTAATTTTATTATTAATTATTAATTGTATTTTTGGACTTTGTTTTGCATGAAATTGTTAGTTTTAATTTTAATTTTAATTTCTTTATTAAGTTATATATATATTAGACTTTGTTATTGATAGAATATTGTAATTTCATAAGTTTAAGAAAACATAATCATCCTAAAATCATGGAATATGAAAATAATATGAAAATATGCTTATAACATTATAAAATTATGGAATTTGTAAATATGTAAATAATTATGGAATTTGTAATATGTAAATAATTTAAATTAGAGGTGTTAAGATTGAGGAGAGAGAGTAAATAAATCAGAAGTATTAAGAGTGAGGAGAGAGAGTAATTAATCTTTTGCTTTAGATGTGGGACCCGCTTTTCCTTAATATAAGCAGCCAATCAGAAACACCGAAATGTTTCTGCTTTAGTATATAGTAGATCGATATATAGTAGATTCTCATTTTTTACATTGTTTAAAGAGGGTTACTAACATCCTATTGCTATTTATAGACGTCACGGGTCTATAAATACCTTTAGGTAATTGAAAAAATATTTTTGGATTCCGAATATCGCTGAAAACCGTTGATTTTAAAGGTTATTATCCACGTTTTTCGGGACAACTGGGTCTTGAAATAAAATGTCTCTAAATTCGGACTGTATTATCTCTAAGACATATAATAATGACTCAGGATAACGAAATTGACATCTGATTTGAAATACAGATATTTTGGAGACATTACCACTTTTCAGATCTTGTCTAACTCAGAGGAAACAAGAAGTATTATCTGTTTTTACGTTGTTTAAAGAGGAATACTAACATCCAATTGCTATTTATAGACGTAACGGGTCTATAAATACCTTTAGGGAAAAAATATTTTTGGATTCCAAATATCGCTGAAAAACGCTAATTTTAAAGGTTATTTATCCACGATTTTTGGGACAACTGGGCCTTGAAATAAAATGTCTCTAAATTCGCAGTGTAATATCTCTAAGACATATAATAATGACTCAGGATAATGAAATTGACATCTGATTTGAAATAAATATAGTTTGGAGACCTTAAGACCACTTTTCAGACATTATCTATATCAGAGGAAACAAGAAGTATTCTCTGTTTTTACGTTGTTTAAAGAGGGATACTAACATCCAATTGCTATTTATAGACGTAACGGGTCTATAAACACCTTTAGGGAAAAAATATTTTTGGTTTCCGAATATCGCTGAAAACCGCTAATTTTGAAGGTTATTATCCACGTTTTTCGGGACAACTGGGCCTTGAAATAAAATATCTCTAAATTCGCACTGTAATATCTATAAGACATATAATAATGACTTAGGATAACGAAATTGCCATCTCACTTGAAATAAAGATAATTTGGAGGCCTGAAGATCACTTTTCAGACCTTGTGTGTATTAGAAGAAACAAGTACCACATGTAACTTTAGCTTTAAATATTATATGGTTTGTATTTATTTAAATAAATAAAATAATGGATGTAACTATGTGTTCAAGGGCCATAACTTTTTGTAGTTAAGTCTCTTTGCTGCCGGCGAAAAAGGAAAAAAAATATCTAACAACGTATCAATAATTTGATGAGCGGTTCCTTAAGGTTGATTTTATATATGTCGATTTTATCTTTTTCGAACATCTAATAGTGTCAATATGCATAGGCACGTTAAAGAAAGATTAAAAAGCAAACGTGAACTATATAATGAGACAAGTACAACTTATCGTATAAATGAAAAATGCGAAAAATAATCATTCTAATCAAATTAGTGCAAGACATATTAAGTTCTTCAAGACTTATTAAGTAGAATTGACAAGATTATATCAATATCATTAGAGACTGTCAAGAAAACCATTCAATCTACCGTCGTTTTACGATCGACAAATCAATGTCCCTCACCGCCGTTGCAAGTCTCACCGACCTTTTTCCACGCGTGGAAATGCCCATTGCGTCGATAAAAGCCGGTAACATTAGCCAAAACAGAGAAGCATTTTTTCTTACAAATCGCGGCATCCTTTGTATCTACATATAAGGCAGCCTCACACCCGTTTCTTCGTCCCCAACAAATTGACGATACCTGGAACGTCTCCACCTTATTAGGGGAAATTATTCTGACATCGCCTCTTGGTTCACAACTCACAGTAATCGGCTTGTTGTCGTGGTTGGTCACGACAATAGACGGGAAATTTTGAGCAAACGTATAATTTATGCACCATAATGAGACGATTAGGGAGATAGTTGATGTGAGGATTAAGTGAAGAGTATTCATTTTTAAACTTGATTATGTTGGTTGCTAATTTGGTTGATATTACTGAACAAAGGTTTCTTGACATTATATATAGTTTTAATCACATTAAATTACCTGTAACATTACAGAATGTAAGTTTGTAACATATATTTATAAAATCAGTTTGTTGACAAGATTTATTAAGATTTATTGATTTAGATATGATGTTACATATGTACAGTATAACATAACAGTATAAGTTTTAAGTTATCCTTTGACTATTTTTTATGCTATACGTAACGTATATACGGAGTAATGGAGTATATCTATTTGTCTTCAATTTAAGAAGGGTTAAGTAGTATTATTATGACAAAAGCAAACCGCATAGGAAAAAACAGCGGATTTTTCTTATATGCAGAAGTGAGATAATTGTTGAATTGACTTGATTTAATATTAAGACGAATACAACTGGTTTAAGATGAAACCTCACTCGACAGCTTATTGTTTTTGCTTTTACAGGCTTGTTCTTCGGAACCCACAAGTGATATAAGAGACTATAATTCGATTTGGGCTACAAAGGTGCAATGTGGTGAACGACTGACGTGCAAGCGATGATTTGTAGTAGCACTGCCAGAATGTTCCCTGAGTTAACAACAGACAGTGCAGAGTAGCATCAAAGAACAGAAATAGCACCGATTAAGCGATCTTGCTCAAGTGAGACTAATATGAAATCTTACTTAGATTCTACTGATGGCCCCTGCTACGGACATTCAAGTTAAGGCTATACAAAGTTTAGAATCATAGTTTCGGCCTCAACCATTACTCTGATCGTGCGAGAACACGTGAAAGAACAAACAAAACACGAATTTTCCCCCAGAAGTAATAACCTGGGACTACAGTCTTTTAGCTCGATGAGCTATATATATTATGCGTTAAACAATTCAGAATAAGAGAACTAAAACTAACAAATAAGCAATGAAAATCGTAAGAAAGTTTATAAAAATCTTCAACCACGCTCACAATACAAAACAAGGCTCCTGCAAGCTACTCAGCTAAATAAATATCATTTCTTACAGCAAAACGGTCCAATATTGGATAGGGCGAGGTTCAAAGGATAAAGACATGTATGAAAAATCTAGGGTCACATAATGAATTTTTATTGCTATGTCCTGCCATGAGAGTGACACACCAACACTCGGACCTATTGGCAACTCTTAAGGCTATTAACCATAGTCTACGTTACTCCGACACTTCACTTAGCTGACGTGTCATATTGTGTCTGACACTTCACTTTAGACCAAAAATTTAAAAAAAACGCACATAATAGTCGTATCCAACACTCTACACATGTCAGACACGACACCAAAATCGGAGAGTCGGGACTCGGGCAAACACAGACCATAGTTTATACAAACAAATCTAGATAACAGACATTCAGATAATGTAATAATAATATGAGGAGAAGATTGCCTCACAAATCAGCCTCATCACTGTCTTTTTATTCCACCTTTTATCAATGGTATATCCATAATACATAGGTGGGATACTTTTTAGATACAAAAATCAACAAGCACTAAAGTACTGTAAGTAGGCCTAAAAGGGAAAATGAACAAGCAAAGAAATCATACTTTCTTTACATAAACTAAACAACAGACTTGTCCATCCCACCTTTGAGCATTTTTAACTCAAGTTTCACTTCAAGTTATAACAAAAATGAAAAATGGGAGGCAAAATGTAGGATACAACACCTCTCAAAGGAGTGTGTGTGATCTACATAATTGATTTAGCCGCCTCAATAACCGCCTCAGCTGTAATTCCGTACTCCTGGTAAATCTTTCCTGCAGGTGCACTAGCTCCAAACTTGTCAATACCAATGGCCTTACCCTTGGACCCAACGATCTTACCCCATCCGAATGTTGAGGCAGCTTCAATGCTAACCCTAGCGGTTACAGCCTCGGGAAGAACACTCTCCTTGTACTCATCAGACTGTAAGTCAAACAACTCCCACGAAACAAAGGACACAACTCTGACTGTCTTTCCTTCTTTTCTCAGCTCATCACCGGCTTTAGCTGCAATTTCTAGCTCGGAACCAGTACCGATCAGAATAACATCGGGTTTGTTACCAGAAGAGTTGTCGGTTATTGTGTACCCTCCTTTTGCAACTCCTTCAATGGATGTGCCGGGAAGTTGAGAAAGCTTTTGTCGGGAAAGAGCCAGGATTGATGGGGTCTTTCTCTTCTCAACTGCAACCTTGTAACAACCAGCTGTCTCGTTTCCGTCAGCTGGGCGGAACATAAGGATATTGGGCATGGCCCGGAAACTGGCTAGGTGTTCAATCGGCTGGTGGGTTGGCCCATCCTCTCCTAGCCCAATGGAATCGTGGGTCATCACATAGATGACACCGGCCTCAGATAAGGCCGAAATTCTAATTGCTCCTCTCATGTAATCTGTGAAGACAAAGAAGGTTGCACAGTAAGGGACGAATCCTGGGCAGTGAAGAGCAATGCCATTACAGATGGCTCCCATCCCGTGTTCTCTAACACCAAAACGGACATTTCTTTCTTCGGGTGTGTCCTTTTGGAAGTCTCCATACATCTTCAACAGAGTCATGTTTGAAGATGCAAGATCTGCACTTCCTCCAATAAGTCCTGGAATAACCTTCGCGAGAGCATTCAAGTTCGCTTGGGATAGGTTTCTGGTAGCATCACCTGGGTTCTCAGGTGTGTAAGTCTGCAATAGTTCAGAGAGTTAGTTAACCAGTTAGTGACGAAGTAGTAGTTTTTTTCTGTTGAAACAAAATACACGGCTGGAAACTCTCAAGATCTTCGAACATTCTCAAAATACCTAGCTCCTTAGGTAAGTGGAACCCCAACCAGCTTTTGGGAAATTCCCATGAAAGTAGAAAAATGATACCATCTCCTAATATTGGAGATATACATAGTAAACTAAACAATCACTTAATGTAGTCTTATGAGGCTTAGCAGAAGAGAGGATTGGGTAAATTCTTACAGGTAGTGCTTTCTCCCAACCAGCAGGAAATTCACCAGTAATGATGGAATTCAACTCGGCTGCTTCTTCAGGGTACTTCTTTTGGTACTCTGCATACTTGGCGTTCCAATCAGCTTCAAGGGAAGCCCCCTCGGGAGTATGGCGGCTCCAGTGCCTACATAGTCCAAAATTATAATCAATAACTAACAAGTCAATGACTTGATGTGGATAGTTCATGGACAAAGAGAGAATATCTCGATTTTTGTTGCTTACTTTTTTACATCCTCTGGAACATGGAAAGGCTCATATGGCCAACCAAGATTCTGCCTTGTTGCCTCAACTTCCTTGGCACCCAATGCACTTCCGTGAACACTGTAAGAGTTTGCCTTGTTGGGGGAACCAAAACCAATCGTGGTGGTGACCTGAACATAGTAAAAATATCTTGAGATTATCAGTATAAACCATATATGGTACATCTATAGATATTAGTAGCATTACATATCAGCCAATTCAACTGTTCATATCACTGGGTTTTACTCTTGAGCAAAGTCTGCTTCACTACGACTAAAGAACTTAAATACTGAGAACTGATAAGTATCAAAGCCTAAAAAGTTAGACCTTGATCATGGTAGGTTTGTCTGTGACTGACTTAGCCTCCTTGATGGCAGCACGAATCTCATCATATCCTGTGTTACCATTCTTAACCCAGATAACGTGCCATCCAAGGGCCTCAAACCGCTGATCAACATTCTCGGTGAATGCGATAGCAGTGTCTCCGTCAATGGAGATATGGTTGTCATCATAAAAGGCAATCAATTTTCCAAGACCCCAGTGACCAGCAAGGGAGCATGCTTCTTGCGAAATTCCTTCCATTTGGCAACCATCTCCGAGGATAACATATCTGAGAAGGATTGCATTGATGTTATGTTAAAGTATAATAACACACATTGCAGTAACTCTCATATGAGACAGCGGTTTAAAGGATATACGGTTAAAGTGGCTTGATCTCACATTATATGAGATCGTCTGCACACATTTTGTTAAACAAGGCTATTAAAAATCCCCGGGGGATGGAGTCATGCGATCTTACGTGTAATGGTCGACAACTTCAGCATCAGGCTTGTTGAATCTTGCAGCCAAATGCTTCTCAGCAAGAGCCAAACCAACAGCATTCGCAATACCCTGACCGAGAGGTCCTGAGAAGACATAAAACGCGATTACTAGAATCCATTGCACATATTACAGTATTCCGAGTCTAGTATGAGACAGTCTCGAACGTAAGGCCAGCATAAATCCATGTGTACATACAGCAAGTTTCTGGTTTTATACTTTGTAGTAACAGCCGAAAATGAAATGGAATGCAAGAACAACGAAAGAACCCACTAACCCACCTGTAGTCACTTCAATACCAGGAGTCTCAAAGTTCTCAGGATGACCGGGTGATCTACTTCCCCATTGTCGGAAAGACTTCAAGTCATCTTCCTGTTCAACAAAATGCAGGTCTCACTTAAGCTCAAATAGTTACAAACCTTCTTTCAAATTACAAGTCTCAATTACACAAAATTCTTATCGACTTCCATACTGACAGACCCGTGAATCAATATTTATAATACGGGTAAATATACAGCTAATCATCATATAACAGTTTAAAGCTACACATTTTTCAGTCATATAGCTATATAAGCACAACAATAATCAATTTGAACACTGATTATACTTCAATTAACCTAATCATGTATTCAACCGCGATTATCAGTCAGTCATCAATCAGAAATTAAAGCTATTTCAAGCTAAAGAATTATCAATTTCCCTAGATCTTATCAAACTACTCCTTCCACCTCAATCTTTTATTTATCTTCGATTAAAATACCTCTCAGAAAGAAATAAAACCAGTAAAAAATGATTGAAACAGAGAGACTACATCTCAGCACTTCAAACATAAATTAAAAACCCTGTATTAGCACTACATCGACTGATACTTCACAATACAAAGAAGCGCGATTAAATTCACATTATTCGATCATAATCCAAAACCAAAGAATAATAATAATATCGAGTGATACATACCAAGACACTGTCGTATCCAGCAAGATGAAGAAGAGCATACTGAAGCATACACCCATGACCAGCAGACAACACAAACCTATCCCTATTAAACCAATACGGATTTTTCGGGTTATACCTCATCACCTCATCATACAAAATATGACCCATAGGCGCACACCCCATTGGCAAACCCGGGTGACCCGAATTCGCCTTCTCTACCGCATCAATCGCCAAAAACCTTATTGTATTCACCGACTTCGCCACCACCTCATCCGTCGTCGTCACCGCCGACTCCACACTCTCCACCGCCGTCGCCCTCACCACCACTGTGGCGCGTGACCCCACGCGCCTCCTCCACGCGCTTCCCCCTCTCAACGCGCCGCCGTGCTTCGCGGCGGTCAACGGTAGGGTCGCGGTGGTTGCGGCGGCGGTGGAGGTCGGGAGTTTCGGGTGTGAAATGAGAGATTGGTGAGATAGTGTGAAAGACGATGAGGCCGCCATTGTTGTAAGAAATGATTAAGATTTTAGTTTCTTACTCGGGTTTTATTATTATTATATTATTAATAATAATAAAATAAAGGAAGTTAGATAAGAGAAGAGAGAGTGAGTGTTGTTGGAGTGATATGAGAGGATGAGGATGTGGGACCCAAAAATCTTGTTATGAAACATGGATGTCCGCTAAGTGGGAGATGGGGTTTGAACCGTTGGATCAAGTGTGTGGGTTGATCTTGGTCGTTGGTTTTGGGTAGGAAATGGTAGGCTTTTAAACTTTGGTTTCAAGGAATATGTATGAGTATAGGAATGAATATGCTTCCATGGAAATGTAGTCCGTCTTGTTTGTTACCGTCACAAGTTTGTGACCTCTCAGTTTTTTTTTTTCAATTGTCTTCTGATTTGCTTTTTGTCATAGGTCACAAGCTTTTAATTGAATTATGTTGTCACAAGTGAGAATTTGGGATTGAAACATTCCTCTAACGTTCTTTTCAATCATTAAGATTGTTTTTTTTTTTGAATAGTCTTAACGGCTATAATTGAAAGTAGTTTATTATTATTATTTAAGAGAGAAACAATATGTAGTGAGTATTAAATATGTTAGAGATAACAGATAAAAAATGAAGAGAAATAAATGGAAATGATCCTAAGCCCTTATTTAGCTGATTCAGTTATAAATATTTCTAACTTAGATAAATTTTCGCATAATTTCTTATAGTAACTACGGAGTACTATTATGTCAAGTGGGCGATAGTAGACATAAGTCCCAGTCTAGTTTTTCGTTTTAACTCCATTTTTCAAAAAAAAAATCTCATCGGAGACACAGAGGGAATATGTTCTGCACCACGGCCTAAAGGAGTTGGTTGTTTGACAAGTTACGCTAAGCACGGTGTTAGCAAAAGTAACTTCTGTATCTTCATGAATAAGAATTGTTGTTTTGAAGAATAATTATTGTATCGATAATTAGACTTGTTTGAAGGATGACTCTAGGTCACTCTAATGATCCTAACTTACCTTTAAATAAAATTGAAGTACTCCGTAATTGTTGGAAAAAAGGATTATATACATCTGAGGTACTACCTCAGACTAGTATAAATTTGAGTTTTTGTGCATTTTTTTTCGAGCATTTTAAATTTTATATGTGATATTTTTTGAGTTTTATTGTAAATTTTTTTGAGCTTAATATTCAAATTAATGAACTCAAAAACTTTATAGTAAAATTCATAATTTTTAATACTAAACTCAAAATTTTTATTATAAAGCTCAAAAACTATATTATGTGTGGTAGTACATCAGATGTATAATCCACATACTGGTAATTGTTTGATGAGGTCGGTACGAGATAATAATGATGTGTGAGGAAAGGAGAAGATACAAATTCAGTAGGTCTGGAACTCGACATACTCAGACATGGAAGTTCTATTCCTGCGGCTTTGACAAACAAAAATTGCAAGTCCAGAATCTTAAAAACAAAATCAATGATAATAAAATTACAGCTGCAAGAAAAAAAAACTCGCCACAATATTTTTAAAACATTCTTCAAAATCTAAGAGGGGGGAGAGCAGCATCACTATATGAACGGAACAACTACAACGCCATACAAAATGGCAGCCACAACAGAGCAAGCATGAGACACTTAAGAGTCGGCAATTGTGACCTCGACCTCAACACCGGGTTCAATGGTGATAGAAGTGATCTGCTTCACAACATCTGGGGAGCTGAAGAGGTCGATCACTCTCTTGTGAACACGCAACTCAAACCTGTCAAAGGTGTTGGTTCCTGTACAACAGATCGAACAAACAAACACAATATTAGGGAAATATGTGGAGGACAGCAATCAACAAGCAAATCCAGTCTCAAAATGTTCGTTTTGATGCACATCCTGAAAGGCAGAAATCATTACGCAACCAAAATCCGTAACTGTATCATGATCATTAACCCCAAGGGAAAAATGATGGTTACGATAGAAAGATGAATATATTTCCCTTTGTTAGTAAGTACTGTATATTGGTTTGGGTAGAAATGGAAGGATTCATCTTACGTGCAAATTACAATGAAAGAATTAATTTTAATTTGGCTTGTAGGATCGAATGAATCCCTCCATTTAACTCTGAGCCTCTTACAGTCTTACGGAGTACTATCCAAAGAAGAGATTTTGTCCCATTCCCTCTTCCTCCACTTTACTCCCCTCTAAATCCGACCATCAGAAGGGGTTAATCGTTCATCAAAGATTTAAAACTCAAAAGGGTCTCTTCATAGGTGAGGAGTGAAAACCCCAATCACAACTATATGTGGTAAGACAAGGACTTAATCACTTGGCGAAAGAGTCTCCACAATTATCAACATGACTACCTATAAACGTACAAAGGAAAATGCCATGATGCATATTACACAGAACGATAATCAGTCACTTGGTCATGTACCTTCACCACAGGGAGACTTCCTTGTTGTGATCTTCAAAACCTTGGTTGGAATCCTGACAGGTCCCTTAACCCTGAGCAGCTTGTCCTTAGCACCACGTATCAGATCAGCACAGACTATTTAATCACAACAAGGTATAACAATGTAGTTAGTATAATATAGAGACTACAGACACGCAGTTTAGTACTGATGGAATAGCAGAGAGTGGAGGCAGTGCAAAATAGGTCAAGCGCATGAGTTCAATAACTACGCTTTAGTACTACACTGAATTCCGCTATCCTGATCCACGAGATAACATCTTACCCCATAACATTCTAACAAGTAACAACATCAACAACGGCAGAAGTACCAACTACCAAATACGATATGTGTCATAAATTATGGGGCCATATTCGTACAGAAATGTTTGTTTGACTTGAAAAGATTCAAATGTTTCAAAGAAGCAATTAAATTTTTGTTAAAAGCTGTGTCTTTATACTTGTATCCCTGTTTTGCAAGGGCGCCTAAATGCCTAGTCATGACAAGTACGGCACATGGATTACCGTGTGGGACACCCATAGATTGCAATCAATAAATGACATTGGTAAACATCTGCAAATGAATAGTTTTCTCAGAGAAATACGAGCATGTACAAACAGTTTCAATTCATATAACTTATTATGATAACATACTAAGTAATAGCTTATGGAGTGATTTTTTTCTCTGAAAGAGACAAACCGATAAAAATTTGAATGGAGTGGCAATTACTGACTAAGAGAGCTGCAACCAACATTTCCCATAATCTAACTTCCTTAATAGAGGACAATTTAACCATACTCAACATCTAACATCAACATACTAGCTTGATCACACGCTAAACTCGGGTAATACTGTTCCTTCACAAACAGAATAAGCGCTTACTTCCTAAAACCAGCACGTAAATAACCAAGTGATTCTACAATCTCAAAGGCACTCAGCCAGTAACCCTCTTATGAAATAAATGACATCAAAGAATTGAATAGCTAAAATACCACAAAATCATATAGCTTGAATCCTATGTCTTCCGTATACTACGAATCTCTTAAGCTTTCTCAATTTTGTAACCATCATCAGGGGTTTAAAACCTTTAAACACTACTCCGTATCTGATTCAGCATGATACAACCATAATTCCAATCTGCATGGAGTATATGTACACGTCTTAAAACCACCTCTTTCCTCGGACAGCAGTTAAACCTCAGATAAATACACTACACCCCACTTATACTGAACACATTCTTTTCGATCCATCCCAACATAATTGATTCAATTCTATATCATATAAAATAATGGCACCAAACAATGTCATATCTATATGTAATCCCTTGATATTTTCTCAAATATAGACTCAACCAACACAACAGCATAAAAAACTCGAATCACTACTCCACCTCGCCTATACTGTCCCATATTTTTCGATCCATCCCAAAAATAATTGATCAATTTCTTATTTCCATATTCACTAAAACAAAATTATATACTCGATATACATTTCCTAGTTAATAACATAATTGCCTCGGTAATGTGGCATCAACGAGTAATCTGCTCAAATCCAGCTATTAAAAGGACAATACAAATTGTATGTAGAGGTTACTCCCTACATTCCAATCATTTCTTTACATCTTTTTATCCTTGGTGACGGGTATTTTAATCAAAGCTTCATTGTTTACTTTTTTTTATCCTTGTTGAAGAGTATTTTAATCAGAGCCTCATTTGTTTACTTTTTTTTATCCCGGTACTTTAATCAAAACTAAACAAATGATTGAGACGGAGCGAATAATTTCCAAATAGCATTCAATTATGGGGCCATATTCGTACAGAAATGTTTGTTTGACTTGAAAAGATTCAAATGTTTCAAACAAGCAATTAAATTTTTGTTAAAAGATGTGTCTTTATATTTGTATCCCTGTTTTGCAAGGGAGCATAAATTTCTAGTCATGACAAATACGGCACATGGATTATCGTGTGGGACACCCATAGATTGCAATCAATAAATTACATTGGTAAACATCTGCAAATGAATAGTTTTCTCAGAGAAATACGAGCATGTACAAACAGTTTCAATTCATCCAACTTATTATGATAACATACTAAGTAATAGCTTATGGAGTGATTTTTTTCTCTGAAAGAGACAAAACGGATAAAAAATTGAATGCAGTGGCAATCACTGACTAAGCGAGCAGCAGCCAACATAACCTATAACCCAACTTCCTTCATAGAGGACAATTTAACCATACTCAACCTCTAGCATCAACATACTAGCTTGATCACACGCTAGACTAAGGTAATCATATCCCTTCACAAACAGAATAAGGGCTTACTTCCTAAAACCAGCACCTCCCAAATAACCAAGTGATTCTACAATCCCAAATGCAATCAGCGAGGCAGCCTCTTATGAAATAAATAACATTAAAGAATTTACTAGCAAAAATACCGTCAAATCATATGGCTTGAATCCTATGTCTTCTGTATACTATCAACTGTAGGCGGAATAAACTAATCTCTTAAACTTTCTCAATTTTGTAACCATCATCAGGGGTTCAAAACCTTTAAACACTACTCCGTATCTTATTCAGGGATAAATTACCTCTTCCTCGGATAGAATAAACCAATCAGACAGCAATTAAACCTCCTCAGATAAACACACTCCATCCCGCTTATATTGAACACATTCTTTTCAAATCCATCCCAAAATAATTGATTCATATGTCATCTATAACTCTATAAGTAACCCCTTGATCTTTTCTAAGATCAACTCAAGAGCCACGACAGCATAAAAACTCGAATAACTACTCCACCTCGCGTATATTGTCCCATATCTTTCGATCCATCCCAAAATAATTGATACATTTCTTATTTTCATATTCACTAAAACAAAATCATAATCTTGATATACATTTCCTAGTTAATAACATAACTGCATCGGTAATGTGGTATCAACGAGCAAACGACAATACAAATTTGACGTAGAGATTACTTCCTACATTCCAAATTTCCAATCATTTCTTTACCTTTTTAACCTTGCTGACGGGTATTTTAATCAAAGCTTCATTTGTTCACTTTTTTATCCTTGGTGTCGGGTGTTTTAATCAAAGCTAAACAAATGATTGAGACGGGGAGGGTATAATTTCCACATAGCATTCAATCATCACAAACTAAGATCAACCCATGTATTCCAATGCTCTAAAAACAACAATCCTAACCAGAAACAAGATTAAAAAGGGAAGAAACAAAAAAAAAAAAACTCAACCTACAAAAAAAAACTAAAAAATGACAAAAATTAATCGAAAACAAAAGTACCCTTCTCAAGATTCTTGACATTCTTAGAAGAAAGAGTGATCCTAATCTTATGAGTTTGCTCTACCGATTCCTCCATCCCAGCTTTGGCTGGCTTCATCGCGTACGCCATTTTTTTAACTAATCCAATAAAATCAAAACAATTAAGAATAATTATACTTTGAATAACACTAATTAATTAAGAACTTAAGGAAAAATAGGTTGAAATTGTTACCAGTGAGAGAAAAATTAAGCTCTTGCAGCCGCAAATCTGTGTTCAAATTGAAATGTGGAAGAAAAATGGAGGATTTCGGTGCATAGTTTTTTATATGTGATGTTTTTTTAGGGCTAGGGTTTTACGAGTTGGGCTGTTCCCAAAGTTTTGCGAGCCGAAACCGACCTGACTTGATTCGATGATGACCCGTAACCGAAGTAACATGATTAAGGTTGACCTAAAACGAACTCGAGATAACCCCTGACCTGAGTCAACCCAGTTTATGTATTGACCCGATCCGACCCGAATGATAACCAGAAAACAAACCCGATCCGAAAGCGACTCGAAATAAAACAATTAAATCCTTAACAAGAATAAAATTCAAACAAAAAAAAAAGTTTACCGTCATTTTTCTACCTCTTTTTACATTTTTTTTACCACTTTAATGATTTGTTTTTCCCAGCTTTTGTAAATTATTTTAGGGTGGTGATAACGCCACTAAAAAATCTCTAATGCCACTCAATTTTATGAGTGTATGATTTAATTCATTTAAGGCAAATTCTTATTTCAGACGGACCATTTCCGTTTGAAAAATAAGACGGGATTATGTTGCCATTTTTTCATAAAATGTAACCACATCTTATATCAAGTTGTTTTCAATAGTGATTACATCTAACTGTAAAGTGGTTACAAAATCCCGTCTTATTGCTTCATGCCAAAATGGTTCGTCTGAAGCAAGACCAAATGTTCATTTAAACACTTACTTTCACAAAAGTACGTAGCACAAGGTATTTCTGAGTGCCGTTATCATCCTACATTTTAACACCGTCGGACTTTAAAAAAAAAACTTTGACGAATAATAAATAAAACAATAAACCGCGTGAACGACAATAAAAAAAAGTAGTAAATGAAAGTATGAAACTAACATTAAATGTGAATTTGAAACACCAAAATCAAATATTTTAAAAATTGAAAATTTAGAGTCGGTTCCAAGACAAATTTTAAAATTTTTTACGTGATTCAAAACGAATATTCAATTTTCGACTTGACACGAATGCTCGAAATTCAATTCTCTACATTTGCGCCAACTTTGAAAATTCAAAAATATGTATGTTGAAATTCAAATACGTCTTATCTTGATAATTAAAAGTGAAACACTATTTTCTAACTCCGTTTTAATGTGTTCGAAATACGATTATTTACTGAAACAAACAATTAGTCAACAAAAGTATTTGTTCTTCGTTCTATATTAACAAATACACAATCTAACCTTGGTGTTTCTAACTATGAACTTCAAGATTCATGCAAAAAACCCTTTCGATATTAAACGTTTCATTCAAAAACTATTTCTGACAAGTATGCTTCATACAACCTTTTAAGACGACTTATTAACAATACTCGATACTAAATACCACCTTTCATTACTTCCCATCTCATTGTAATATCGTTAATACCCAATATCACGTTATAATGTCGTTTAGTGGGCAAGACTTTGGTATATTGTAAAACTGTCGCATCTTCTTTTAAAACCTTATTCAAGTTTCCATGCATCAAATGTACGTCAAGTCGTCAACGCCTTGATAGGCGTATCAACTTCCACTAGTTAAATAATATCGACCAAATAATGAATTGAAAAACCTCTATGTGCATAATTATACATATTAGGAGATTCGACCTCAGTATAAGAAGATACCTAACACTCGATATTATTAAATTACTCCCTCCGTCTTTTTTGTAACAGTAGGTCTTGCTTAAGACGGGTCGGATCTTACAACGGTTATTTTGTGAGAGAAAATGGGTAGAGGGGACAAGGTGGGCTCCCTCCATGTGCTCTCCACTCACCCTTGATAGGTATTTTGTGAGAGAATATGGTATCCGTCTTAAGCTTAAGACGGATACCTCCGTCTGAAATAAGAATTTGTGTTTTTGTAATTGTTACCTCATTATTTCAATTTTCCGAATCGTAGAATGACTTTCAAAATATATACAGTTATTAAATTATACACATTCTAAAAATAGTTTTCAAAATTAAGCAGTACCAAGTTGAACTCATTGTGAATTTGTGATCCATATAATATAATCCTATACTATACTCGAATCTAAAATAGCTAACCGGTAGAGCCGGATTCGAAGTACTGAATATTGTTATGAGGTTCAAGACCTTTATATCATGTAAGAAGACAATCTACTGCCACAATTTAAATCTCCGCCTTAAGGTACACAGAACGTAATCGCCCTTGTCTGTATAATTGTACATCGTTTACTCACAACAAAAATCAGCAGACATTTTACATAATCAAATCCGACCAAAAAAATGGGATACCAAAATTGGTCCTCAAAGCAAGAGAGAGGGGGGGGGGGGGGGGGGGGGGGGGGGGGGGGGGGGGGGGGGGGGGGGGGGGTATCAAGCGACGTCAACCAACTCGACATCGAAGACCAACCATGATTCGGGTGGAATATCGGGGAGATGACCCTGAGCGCCATAACTGCACAAACCCAGATCACCAATAATCAAATAGACCGGAATTAATCAAGATATTCATTGTTTAAACCATCAATTGATGAAGGATGAAATCATTAAGTAACAATAGCCAAGGATTAAACCATCAAACATTAAATAATGACATCAGATAAGAAAGGTTTATTGGCCAAGGACCCTGGGTACTGCATAGTACATCCGTCAGGCGTAATAACAGAACCAATCAGCACGCCTTGACCTTGGCCATTGGGTCGTAAGACGATAATTGTTGCCGACATTGCATAAAAAAGGTCGCAAACTCACAATACCCTATAAAACTTTTATTTGGCTCTAGGTTATTGAGTCACGGCCAATATATACAACCGCGGATACAATAGCAAAAAAAAATTATGTAAAAAAAGAAAATCATATTGAAGTAGTAAAAATAGATAAGAAATCATCATAAGAAATTGAAGTTATCGGACAATTCTTACCCCATTGCAGGTGGAATGGTAAGCCTTCTTTTATCTCCAACACGCATGCCTGAGAATCGGACGACATATCACATATATGACAATAATACAATCAGAAATTCATAAAAACAACAAAATACACAAAGGACTAAAGGTTTGTATCATACCTTCGACACCGACATCCCACCCTTTGATCACTTGTCCAACACCTAAGCAATGAAAAAGTATTAGGAGAGACAATATACACTTGTCCAACAGTATCAGACTAAGGCTTGAGTTTCACCTAGACGAAACTTGAAAGGACTTTGGCGAGTGTTAGAGTCAAAGATTTTCCCATTCTTCTTCAGCTTTCCAATATAGAGTACACTTACCTGCAAGTTCAAGTGAAAAAAGATTACAATGACCACACGACATACCTTCATTGTTAGAACTTAAAATTAAAATAACTGGGATAATCACAGGCTCACAGCCTTCGAAGAATACTTGTGTCCTTTTCCTCAAGTGTCTCATCACAGTAAGCTAATCAGGCTAATTTTACATGACCACGGACCACCAAAAGTTATTTAGTTCAGAGAACGCTAAATTGCTAATTTGAATCAGAGAACGTTTGAGATGGGAAAATATCATCATAAAAATAAATTTTCCTTACATATCCAAATACATCCTTTTGCAGTAACTAGACCATTTTTTCATAGATACCCTATTTCTTACTCTGATCGTCTAAATCTCTTTTGATGTAAGAAAAAAAAGAAGGAAATCATTCATTTTTAATTGCACAAACACACTGGCATTAGTGGCATACAAGGTTGCCACTTACAAGTTACGACAGCCATAAACTTCCAGCATAAAACTAAGTAAGTAAACTAACTATGCAAAATGCAGATAGCAAACATAATGTTCAAGATAATACTTAATGTGGATATTACAGCGTATGACACAAACATACCGATAATTAAACAAGTTAGCACTGCGTAGTTACCTTCTTTCCAGGTGATGCTCTTTTCCCGTTAGGCTTACCCATTCCAATCTCCTCTACAATAAGCCCATTAGAGTAAGTTCTAGCTTTTGCAGGCTTATCCTTAGATTGCTCTGTATTCGTAACAACTTTAGACGTCTTTTTTTCTGCCATGCCCCCCTCCTGCTTTACATTTGCAACTTCACCAGCATTTTGGTTCATATTTGCCACCGTTTCATCTTTCTCCGTCTTTGTCTTCTTTTTCTTTTTCTTGCTCTTCTTCTGCTTCTTGTCCTCAGATGCATCTCCGTCAATTGCAGCGTCACCATCACTGGTAAAGAAATTAGGAACACAAACCCACAGATTCAGAACCACCCCATTAATTAATAACGCATAGGAAACACTCCATCATCATTAGCTTTCAGCTAGTAACAAAACTAACACCGATTGGAAGTAGAATATATAAACCTATCCAAGCATGTTAGCAGATAGCTCTAAGTTTCCAACATTAACACCTTGCTTGGAAAGAAGGATTTGGAGAGAACAATGAATCTTGTCGTGCAACAACATTAGTAATACCTATTGAAGTAGATTAACACTCTGTAGCTCAAACTAACCTTTTTGGTTCTTGATCTTGATCCATGGCATCAACTTTTCGTTTTAGATTGCTAGCAGAGTCGACGTCATCCTTTTTTTTCTTTGTCTGTTGTTTGTCGGCTGTTTTACTTCCCGTGCTTGGTTGAAGTTCTGCAAACCTAGATTTAACATTATCAGACGAAGATATCGGAAACCCATCTTCATCTTCACTCTCCAACTCCATGTCACCAGCATTTCCCTTAACAACAATTAGTTGCTGTGACTTCCCATCATCCGTAGAGGTGGGTAACTCTTTCTTCTTCTTGACTAGTTTTTTTCCACTTTTTTTACTTACAGGTTCATCATCATCCTCTATCTCCTCGATAACAACTATAATTATCAAACGGAATATATAAGACATAGAGGCTTTCATGGTTCAACCACAATAATCAACATGCAACAACAGAAAAACAAAGAAACAGAGGAAAAATGACAGCACAGTAGACACTAGAACACATTATGAAACCGTTTTTGGGTCACTAAAGAAGAAAACAATTATCCATGATTCACATTTAAGTACATTGAGAAACAAATACAGCACCTACAACTTTACACGATGAATAGAGAGCTTCTAAGCAGGTAAAGATGCTTCGCTGCTCGAATAGCAAGCCAACAGCTTTATTATTCTAACAACATTACAATGAAATTTCTAACAGCAGCCAACCCACAGCACTCTAGCAAGTAGAAAACCTGCTACATGCAACAGATAAAGCCTTTGCACAGTTGAGACAACAGCTAACAGAAGAGGGCACACTAAAGATTATTCTAAGTGGAGAAAGATAAGTAACTAGGCTTAAGTTTCTGGACCCAAAAAACACAGGAAGGGAAAAGGGATCTCAAACAGAAGTACTATTTTGCACGCGGTATTACAATGAAAACTAAAATACTTCATAGCACAAGATACCTCCTTTGTTGCGAGCACGTGAAAATGGATGCATGGGCATATCGTCATCGTTAATGAAATCATCCTCATAATCATCTTCAGACTCAAGTTCACTATCTTCTGACTCGGTCTCAGCAATATCTTCTCCACAACAATCACTAAGGATCCTTGGTTAAGGAAAAGATTTCAGATTTTGTAATCAATGAGACAATAAACCCAGAAATGACCTGATTTCTGTTCGAAGACAGCCACGTATGACATCTCAACAAGTCCATTCATATTTGCAAACTTCAAAAGAGACTACAAGCCAGCCATACAAAGGCCACCGACTAGACAAGGTAGGGGTGGCTCAACAGGTTTAAAAGAAGTAATATAAAAGGATACAGTTCGCAATCCTCATCATCATGCTTCGGCCTTTGCACATAGCCAGAGAGATGAATGCTAGTTGGCCCCACAACAGAAAAATTCACATCTTCCTCCTCGTCAAATTCAAGGTTCAATGTGAAACACTCCGATTTCCCAGGCAACAGAGTGCAAAGAAAGATTGGATTCTTATCTCCCACATTAACCTGAAGTGTGCTCTTCTTTGATGATGAGCCAAGTCCCAATGTCGCCTGACAAACAGCAAACAGACAACCAATTAACGCACTAAACCAACTCACCAAACACCAAACCCAAAACTTAAACCGCATAATCCGATTATTTTCTATAACTTCATAATAATAACCAAGACATTTACCAAACACACCATCAAAATAGCGAAAAACAAGTAAACCCACAACACTACATAAAACCATTGGACAGTCTGACAGTAACCATACTCATCTTGCAGGAACCAAATGTAAAAGCCTGATAAGTTCATCATAACGAAGGGGCATTCACATTTGCAAGTCGTAAACCTGTCTCGCCTCAAAAGATCAAATCTTTTCCCAAATTTCACACAACATACACAATTCACATATCCTACATATTCTTATAACTTCTATACAACCATATACTATAAGTAATAACCCCAGATACCAAATTCATACAACAACTTTAAATTATAATCCTAACAACAATATGAACACTTGATTAACAGCACCCATCAAGATAAAAAAAAAATCCAACACTAAACAAAAAAAAAACAGCTCAATTTACAGTAAAAAATAAAAAATAAAAATACCTGAGTTAATATAAGGGGCCCATCCAATTCTTCACAATTGAAAATAAAGGGTTCTCCTGGTTTCACTTCAACCCCTGAAATTCAATCAAACCAACAAAAAAAAAAAAAATTAACCCATCAATTTACAAACAAATTAAACATAAACAACATTATAAACATAGAAAAGGATGCAAAATACAAACCCCAAAATGTCATTTTTCGTTGCCTGGTTCAATGGAATTGAGTGCTGAAAAATTAATGGCGAAAATTGTGAATAGTTTAATGTCTGAAGCTCTAAAACCCTACTTGAGCCCTAGTCAATTCTTTTTGTTAATTTCTTGGTGGATTATTTGATTAATTTTTTATGGCCATGGATTTTCTTTTGGCCCATTAATATCGGGTCACTAGATGGAGATGAATACTAGCCCAGGAAGGGGACGGTAAATAGTGATCCGATTCGATAACACGACACGCAAAAAGTAGTGGAGTCATCAGGAACGCAACGCAAAAAGTTGGGTCGAGTTAGGGATGGGGTTTTACGACACGTACTTGACACAAATAACCACAAATAAGATTATACAGTCAGATGTATACGAGCATGGTATATTCAGTACCTATCTAATTAATTTTATATGCAATCTTTTAGAGCTTTTAAAATTTTTTAGTTACATTTTAATTTTTTGGGTGTCAAATTAAAATCTAATTGAGCTTATATGTATTGTTTTTTAAGTCATTATAATTATAATATTTTGAGTTTAACATTTATATAGAGATTAGGAGAATAGGAGGGATTATTCAAATGAGATACTGAAATCCTACATTTTTACCAATGCAAACCATTTGGAAAAAGAAATGATTAATTTTTGTTTTTCACACTTTGATTAAGTCATCTTAGATGTGAAATGGTTTAAACATATCATTTGAGGTAACCTGGTCATTTTGGGTTAAACATGTAATACTTGGTTAAACGTGTTAAATAAGTTTAGCTGAGTTATAAGAAGGTTAAATGAGTTGGATTAGAGTATAAGTATAAGTGTATGACATGTTTAAGTAAATGGGTTGGATTAAGATGGAGAGGTAAAAGCCTCATTTAAATGTCACAAGAATACGATTTCGACACGACATGATTTGTTTGTTATTAGGTTTAAGTTAAGATAGTTTTGACACAAATATATTAGTTATCAGTGGTGGAGCTAGGGTGCTCCATCCACCACCTACCACCCCACCCCCACCCCCACCCCCACCCCCGATAAAATTTCGAGGTTTGTAGTTAATTTCTTGAAAATTGAAAAACCTTATGGAAAATCGAAAATTGAAATACCTACTACCCCACCCCCATCCTCACTTGCCCCCATTTGTTCTTTTTGGGGATTTAAACCGTCGTAAGCTTGTGACGGATCGCCCCTTCGCAAATGAGAATTTGTGTACTTAATTAACCTTACATGCCATATACATTGTGTATTTGTTTATTGTTTACGTTCTTGTAGTGAAAGCAACATCCATGACAACAAACACATAACTCTTTATTGCATAATTAAAATGGCAGTTGTATGTTGTATGTCATCTCACCAATACTTAATACCATTAACATTACCGTCACACTTCATTATATAATTTCTATAACACACATTTACGGTCAAATTTTAATTAGTTTATGTTTATGTATGTATATATATATAATATATAAGTTCTACATTTCTACACTAAAAAAAACACAACAATAATGTTGTACACGACCATAGAGTTAATAACTCTAGCAACTTCAAACTATCATTTCCTCTTTTGTTTTTGCAATGTGATAATTATTTTTCTTCTTATAGGGAGTTCGAAATCGAGCATTTCAAGCTCCATACATAATTATAGGGAGATCAGATGTACGCCACCTTTAAAATATGTGGGTGTTATACGCAATACCTTGCACATCATAGATGTCGTTCAAGAAAGCGGAAATGAGAAGGATTGCGAAGATTGCAAGAAGGGTTATTGTGATAAGGAAATCCCGAAACTCGAGGATGATGAAGAAGAAGAAGAAGAAGAAGAAGAAGATCAAATTGTAAGTGATGATGAATTAAGGAAAAAAATTGAAGAGTTTATTGATAAGGTTAATAAAGAATGGAGAGAAGAGAATCTAAGGACTATCTATACATATGAATAAACTTTAAATAAAAACTCATTATTTTAGAATTAATTTGGAATTTATAATTTCATGTATACATGTAGATAATAATTAGACTTACTTGTAACTAATACATAGACATATAGTTAAAAGAAAGTCTCTTCATTTTATTGAGATAATTTGTGGTTATGGTCTTATGGAATATAATGGTGTGAATCCTAACACCAAGTTCTTTAGATCCAATACTTTTTTTGTTTGAGGTATGTAATAACAAGTTTATGTCTATGTTCTTTTATTCAAGGAAGATTATTGTTACATTGTTTCGGTTTTTATTAGTTTTTCGTTTGGTTACACATTTTAAATACGCGAGGTAATTAAAGTTGAAGAGTGAAGGACGATATTGTAGACACCGAAATTTTATATTTTGGTAGATAATTATTAGATAATATGTTTATTATTTAGGGATAATTATCATCAAAGATTGTGATAATATCTTAGAATAATAGAAGATATATTTGTGTTGGCCTCTAAGCTACTAGACTACTATATAAACTTGTGTTTAAGGTTTAGAAGGAGAGCAGATGGAACAAGTCAAAAGACCCCATCCTCCTACTACCAAATTGAAGGTAGGATGGAATAAGTCACAAAAAAGACCACATCATCTCCCTACGAGATTAAGTCAATAAGACCCTCGTAGTACTATCAAAACCCTAATCCTTAGGATGGAATCAAGAGAGTGACGGAAGTTGTAACCTTCAATCTTTCAGTTATAAAATAAAATCTTGTTTCCCATATTAATATTTTTGGTATGAAATTTTATGGTTTACAAATTGGCACGCTCGGTGGGACCATTTTCGCTCTTCATCTCCATTCTCAAGGGTCAAGTTTAGTAGCAAGTTTCGAGACAAAGTTGCAGCCAACATCAAAATCTCTACAACCAGTCTCGAGGGGGCATTATTTGTAGACACCGAAATTTTATATTTTGGTAGATAATTATTAGATAATATGTTTATTATTTAGGGATAATTATCATCAAAGATTGTGATAATATCTTAGAATAATAGAAGATATATTTGTGTTGGCCTCTAAGCTACTAGACTACTATATAAACTTGTGTTTAGGGTTTAGAAGGAGGATAGATGGAACAAGTCAAAAGACCCCATCCTCCTACTACCAAATTGTAGGTAGGATGAAATAAGTCACAAAAGACTCCATCATCTCCTTACGGGATTAAGTCGATAAGATCCCGTAGACACTATCAAAACCCTAGCCCTTAGGATGGAATCAAGAGAGTGACGGAAGTTGTAACCTTCAATCTTTCAGTTCTAAAATAAAAATCTTGTTTTCCATATTATTATTTTTGTATTAAATTTTATGGTTTACAGATATCAAGAATAACAAAATGACATTATAGTGTCTCAATTTACAAGTTTATTTAAGACCATTTTTCGAGTAAAAAAGCGTGTTTTCACCGGTTAAAGTTATGGAAATACTAGGTCTAATCGTACTTATATTTACACCATTTCATATGGAAAAAAAGTAGTTAAATTTAATTATTCAAGCATCTAAAGTCTAAACCCTAACTAACCCCTTGTATCAAAATGATTATGTTCTTGGTGAAGTGGAGCATATTTGGTAATAAGAAAACAATACTACCTCAAACAAACTCCACCAGACTACCCCGTGCCTATTTTTACAAGGCTAAAGACCTACTTATGAGTGCAAAATAAGCCTGGCAAATTCTCATTGAAGACGGTTTTTTGTGATCGGTATAATGACAAAATGTAACCATGTGACAAACAACCAGTTATAGTTTAGGAAATAGTACTAGTTACATTTGTCATTAAAATTGGTCACATTTTGCCCGTCTTCAGCTAAAGAAGGAAATGTGCCCGTCTTCAGTGAGACGAGCTGAATAAGCAAACTTATTTTCCTTCCGAATCATTTGTTTTAGATTTTCTTTCAAATGTAATAAAGCCGACGTATTTAGCCAGCGTCGTCTTATTTTATGAACAAAGCTCTCATGATCGAACAAAAGTTATGTTCGTGTTACTTAATCTAAAGAGATAGGACAATCGGTCTTATTTTAGAGAATTAATATAACTAAAATTCTTTTTTCCTAATGACTCGGTTATGACGGATAAGGTTGTGAGGGTCAACTGATACCCACATGATAGATAAAGACAAACTATTTGTGATTCGCTAGGTTTGTGTTATTTACCAAGTGGCCGGAAGATACTTAATCCATTACAAGGTTGTCACGGATATACCTGTCGTAAAAAAGACTTATTGATAAAAATATATGTCTCCAATCTGCAATTTTGTTGGCAAAGTTAGGTGAAAATTAATTATAAATAGAAAAATATATAAATAAATCAGCATAAATCTATGATCTAAGGAGTATGTAGCTTTGGCTTAAGGTCATATATTGCACTCCCAGGACTCCCAACTGCTCATTTATGGAGGACGGTCGTGTCGTGTCCTAGTTTCGTCCCATTATAATTGTGAAAAGGCAATTCACAATGATATTTTCAACACAAATGTACTACCTGAAGTATTTTATGAGCATCCTCAATATTTTTTATAACGTAACGTGCACTTAGTCGCAATATAATAGATTGAGAGGAGATTCAAATATGAGATCTATTGTTTATAATAACTCCGTATTAGCCACTACACTAAGAGAAAAAGGATTACATCCGCAGTTTAATAAAAAAAAGAGGGATGAGGATATGACCACTTTAGGAGAATGTCGGAGAAAGTTCTTCTTTAACATCCTCATTTTAAACTTTCTCCCCCTTCTCCGACTTGCACAAATGTCAAACAAGTGGATAAAATAAATGCAATTTAAGCGTGTATTAGAGTAGAAAGTTGGAGAAAAGACCTGATAAAAAAGGCACTACACCTTCAAAATATAACCTTTTTTATTGTTCACACAAGTCACACAAGGAGAGTTACAATTAGACCTGACAAAACTGACCCGACTCGAATAACCCGACCCGATAAGGCTGACCCGAGACCCGAAAGCGACCCGGAATTGCCTGACCCGATGATGACCCGAAACCCGAATTGACCCGACCCGACCCAGACCCGACCCGAACCTTGACTGACCCGAAATAGACCCGACCCAAAATAACCCGACCCAAAACCACCGACCCACAGACGACCTGATTTGAAATGATCCTAAATGACCCAATTTATTGTGATTAGGAGGGATAAACTGATAATGAGACGAGAAAACCCACATGCAGCTCAAGCTCGGCTTGGTCGAAGTCGGCCCGTGCGAGTTTGGCTTGACGACGGGCTTGACGTGAAAACTAACTTGATCATTTTGACCTGAAAATGGCCTAGAAAGTTGGAGAAAAGACTAGATAAAAAAGGCAGTACACCTTCAAAATATAACCTTTTTTATTGTTCACCCAAGTCACACAAGGAGACTTACAACTTACAATGCAAATAATAAAGGAAACTCATAGATGCATTATTACAAATTAAAATTACCCTTATCATACAAAAATGGCGCAAATTCTTATTTCAGAAGGACCCAGTAAAACGAGATTTTGTAACCATTAAATGTAATCACAATGATCTAACTAACAGCTTATGCTAATTTGTCTTCCAAATATAATTACATTTGACCGTAAAATGTTCTCAAAATTTCATCGTCATGAGTCAACTCGACTAGCCCCATCCAAAGGGAGACCTCAAAAATTGGCAAGAAAAAGACTTAAGATGTAAATGCAAGGTTATAAAACGTTGGTAGACTTGACTAATTGACTTGGCATGTTCTTGGAGCTTTCCAAAGAACACTAATTACGCGGAAACAAGTATCCCAAAGAACATTCAAACTATAAAACAACCCAAATTCTTATTTCAGACCGACTATTTTCGTCTGAAAAATAAGACGGGATTATGTTGCCACTTTTTTATAAAATGTAACCACAGTCCACAGTTTATATCAACTTATTTTCAAAAGTGGTTACAAGTGGTTACCAAATCACGTCTTATTGCTTGAGACCAAAATGGTCCGTCTGAAGCAAGACCAACTGATAAAACAAAGTATACTAAACCTTAAGCAAATGAGTAATTACCAAATAATTACATGTTAAACTAATAAACTATGATTAGCTTCCACACTACACTTCTTTCATATAAACTACCTTAGCTTTCGGAACAAAGGGCTTCCTTAACACACCTTTCCCTTTCCAACTAACACTCCTCACATATAAAACACCATTACAAGTTCACAACAATCATTCATTCTCCGACATTATAACACTTCACTACTTTCTTACTCTCGCCTTCACCCTCGCCCTCGCCCTCGCCCTCGCCCTCGCCTTGTTTCTCATCTCACACTTACGCTCTTTCCGTTTGGTTCTGAAACATGTTAGAATCCACGGTAGAAGTTATAGTTCAAGCTACGTCAAGTTCTCACTTCATCTTTTGCTTTTGTAACGTGATTATAGTTCTTCTTCTTATTGATCGCTCTAAACGGAATTTGAATTCTAATGTAACCAATTACTATCCCTACGCGGTGGCTTTAGACTCGAATAATGTTACAATACAGCATGATGACTATAGCAATTATGCTCAAGTAATCAAAGAAGAAACTACTACTACTACTTCTACAAAGTCCACCTCGGGAGTACTTGCCGAAATAGCGACAACAAAAGAAGATCATCATGAATGCGAAGACAATAGCGAGGAGAAAGAAGATGGCGAAAGAGAAGAAGAAGAAGCAGAAGAAGAAGACGACAGTGAAGAGCTAAGGAGACGCGTTGAGGAGTTCATTAACAAGATTAACAATGAATGGAGAGCAGAGAGACTACGGACGAGTTACGAATTTGATCATTAAGATGGCCTCCGCAGGCAACACTAAGCGAAAAATAAAAACTTTTTTTTCCTTTCTTTAACTACTCTACATTCAGCATCGTGAACTGACTAGTATTTGTATATGATGGTTCAAAGCAACTCGACGAAAGAAAACCATAATTTTAATTTTTAACTAAATAGATAATATTCCCGCAATTTCTTGTTAAAAAGGCGTAATCTTATTCCAAAAACAATTGGACGGAAGAATGAGTAACACTGACATGTCTTTTTATTTTCTGGAAAAATGGGAAAACAGAAAACACCCTTCTGGTAAGAAGCAAAATACTACGCTTACAGACCAAAAGTCGATATTATCTGTGAACACAACTATAATAAGGTGAAAGTTCCGATTCAGATATGAAGTAAAAACACAAAGGGCTAGCCAGAAAACTCGCCCTTATCTTCTTCATCCACATCCATTTTTGGCTCCAATTTCGAAGTGACACCATCCTTGCCCTCGTCCTCATCCATATCCATATTTGGCTCCAATGTTGAAGTGACACCATTTTCGTCCTCACCCTCACTCTCACCCTCATCCTGATCAACCTCGCTCTCGTCATCGTCACCTTCACCTTCACCTTCACCTCCACCTTCACCTCCACCTTCACCTTCCCGGTGATCTTGGTCAAAGCTGAAGCTCCCCATCAATATCTAATGATTCAATACAGACATTTCAATAAGATATATCCAGGTCAAATTAGTAAAATCATTTCATTTCGTTGTTCCCCATGTCCGACATTATGGGACAAGATAAATTTATAAAAATCAAAGACTAAGTTTTCCAAAACACAAATTCTCATGTGAGACGGTTGCTGAATAAGGTTATCACGGACTAATCACTAACCTGTATTATGAGGGTACTTATTTGTTGATTATTATTACTATGGGCGGGAATCAAAGATCAGTTGGGTTGGCTTCACAATCACAGTATATTATTATGAGACCATCTCAAATGAGACTCAATGTTTCGAGGAAACTGTCAAGCAATAGCATCTTTCTAAACCAACATATATTCAGTGTAAAGGTAAAAAGGTGGGACGAAAAAGCGGCTACCTGAACAGGAGAAGCAGCGATAAGTAAACCAGCAAGTACCCCACCCACGACACGGCCTTCCGATCCAACTAAGAAGACGCTGACGGCTCCAGATTTGGTATTCTCTACACCATTGCAGGTGATAAAAGATCCCGACAAAGATAAGAGTTGGAATCGACCCTGTGTATCAAAATTGGTGGATTGAATATACAAAAACAGGGAAAAAAAGAATAACATGTTCAGATTATGATAGTAGCCAGCATTGGGCATTTGCTACAGTCTTTTTTCCGAAGGTTCTACAGAGGATGGCAATGGTCTAGATCATGTTCTATCCAAATCCAGATCCGTGGAACATGAGGTCGAATTTAATCCGGATCCGGATACAAACCAGATTTTATACTTGGGATCAGTGAGATTTTGCATATTTTGTGGATCTGGATCTCGTAGATCCAAAAAAGTGAGATCCAGGCATCTGTTTCACTGTCTATGAATCCAGATCCGACACGGATCCATAGGCCCAAACTTTATGCATCCAAATTCGACCCTCAGGCCAAGTTCGACACGGATCCAAGTCATCCAACGTATGTGAAGAGGGTCAAGGATCCATGTAAGTTGTAATCCCTAACAGAAACACTATACAAAGGCCCAGTTATATGACTATTCATTAAAAGTTATAAGAAAAAGCAGGCGAGCCTGGCGTACTTTATGTGTTACATTGTCTCCAGAATTGCCAGGCTGATGAAAAGTGACCTGTGATATCCAACCAGTAGCAGAAAGAACACATATACCATGTGTGTTTTGCCTAGAAAATGACATGATCTTCATTGCGATATCCTGATGCCATAGAAGTAAAAACTGAGTACCTTAGCATTTTAGACAAATTACGATCCAGATAAATGAGACTTGCATTTTATCGTGAACAATTCAGTTAATAGCTAGATAACTAAGTTCACTTAGAACGATTAAACAACCATCCTATAGAAGTATAAAAAGCATATAGTGAGAATTTAGACCAAAATGTAAAGAGAATATTAAGCTGAACACAGAATTGTGTTGAAATTATAACATACCTCGCCTGCAGGCACAATCATCATATAGGGTGTGATGCGAGAACCAAATAAGGTAGGACCTGAATTTTTTTAAAGCAAATCCAAATGTAATCCATCATTATCTCGACCAAATTCGAGAATATAAGAACACCAGATATTCGGTGACAGTATAGTCACTAAACACTTACACCTGAGATGCTCAGATCCATAAATTTTCAGGGAAAAAAAGTGCAAAAAATTTGGATTTCTATCAGATTCAATCCCGTAAAGTTAACCATTGATTTAAATTTTACCGAACTGACCCCACATATAAGTTTTGATTCTGCGATAAATTAAGCCGCACTAAGGCGCAGCGAGACCCCACATATAGGAATTGAAAATTCTGTACACTTTACCGAGACATTACACCAACACACAACAAAAGGAAGACTTCAGAACAAACAATCTCTAGGAAAATGCAACAATGCTATAAAGCCAATTATATAGCAATAGCTACTTGGACACATACCTAGTTGTAATTGTGAATGATCAGGGAGATTGTCAGTGTGTGGAACAGCCATTGTTTCTCGAATTTGATAAGTAAAGGATTCTTAATCTTTGATATAAGTTCTCTAAAATCCCAGTGGTAAGTGTCCTATATATAGTGAGAAATGCGGACACGTCATCAATTGTTTCAACACAAACTGGGTAGGAGATCAAAAAGATCCTCAAGAAGGCGGTAACTTAATCAATTGGATCCCCTCAAGTTTATTTGTAGAAGAAAATGTACTTGACGTAACGTATTAGCCATCTTATGATATATCCAAACAGGGTATTTTCCTGTTGTGTGCAAAAAATTCAAAATAGCCGTTACACTAATTTTTGCCAACATAAAAGTAAATCAAAATTACTGCCACGGTAACTGATACTTCAAAATACTTCCGATATTACCGATATTTCCGCAAGTTAATCCATACTACCTGATACCAGCTATTTTTTGAAAAAAAAGAAAGGTATATAGGCACAGTTGTACATAGTGGGTATGCATAAAGAACAAAGGCGACTAATATGAAAAATAACTTAAATTCTAGACTAAAAAAGTTAGTGTACAAACAACATACGGTATTTGATAAGAAAAATTGGAATAATTCTTGACTCAACAGTAACCCATAAGAGAGCATTATGTACATCAAGATGTATCTGACATTTTTCATTTCACATGAGAGTACAACAAATACAACAAAGCCTTAATCCTAACCTATGTCGGGGTCGGCTAACATGAATCATCATCCGAATTCGTTGAGGTTTGATTCCGCCAATGCAGTAAAAGGTACATAAACAATGTAAAAGAAAATAGATAAATAATTAACAAAACAGGTGGGTTTGTAAAAACTAAAATAAAAGTAAGAAAAGCTGAAAACCAATATTTAAGTGGCAAAATGTTTTTGTAAAACAAAAAACTAAAACTAATTTAAAAAAAAAAATTTATGTAAAAATGATAAAGGTTAAGTAAAAATCTAAAACTCAAACTAAATCTTCAACATGAATTTTTTCTCTCCATAATACCCTCTCCCTCACTATACTCGCTCTATTCCCAAAACACTCATATTGCGTTCAATCACCATTTAACATGTTTGTTTCGGTCTTCTCCTTCCTCTAACAATATTATCCATTCCCTAACTCTCATCTGGTGCTCTCCAATGCAAAAGACCAAACCAACTTAAACGGTTTTCCCTAATCTAATTTTCAACCTCATTCTGCAACATATTATTTCTTGTGCCGCCACACATCAAGAGAAGCATACGCATCTCAACTAGTACATGCCCATGCTTTACTGCCCAATATTCAATACCATATAAAGAGTGCACGCCTAATAGCCGTGCAATAAAATTTACCCTTTAACTTATAAGGTACACCCGAATCTCATAAAAATCCAGTGGTGATTTTCCCCTTCAACCATTTGGCTTTGATTCTATGGGTCATATCCTAAATACCTTAAAAAAGTCGTAACCATAGACTACTACCTCGTCATGTCTCATGACTGATACAGCCTGCCTCCTTACCCCGATTTCCACTAATCTACACTCTAAATATTCCGTCTTCTTTCGGCTCGGTGTAAAGCCTCAGGATTCCAACGTCTGTTTCCAAAGCTCTAATTTCCTTTCTAATTCCATCATTTGTTCTATCAAACAACATAAAATCATCAGCGAGCATCATGCAACATAAACCCCGTCTTGAATTAATCCCCTCAATTCGGTCATAACAATAGCAAATAACAAAGGACTAAGCGTAGGTTGATGCACTCCAATCGTAATAGGGAACTCTTCTGTCTTCCCGACATCAATCCTTATTCATAGTGGCTCTCTCATACATGTCTTTTAAATATCAATATTTTCTCGTGATACCCTTTCTTTATTAATGCCCACCAAAGTACTTGTTTTGCACTTTATCATACGCCTTCTCTAAATCAATGAACACCATATGTAATTATGTAAATCCTTTTTCTTGCCCCAATATTTCTCCATTAATTGTCTTATAAGATGGATCGCCTCCATTCTCGATCTTCGGGGCATAAATCCAAACTATTTCTCAGATATCCTCACCTTTCTCCTAACTCCTAAGTCGTAATCTATGAAAAAAATAAGGCTTGAGACGAAGAATAATAATTCCTTTTCAATTTTCAAGGGGTCATAATCATGTTAACCTAATGTTGTAGCATTTCCTATAATTTCTTAATCTTTGTGCAGCATCCTAAGACGACTTAAAACACGAAACTGAGCAAGTATTACGTTCAATTTGCTTCAACCTAAAAAAAAATCATGCATGTCCTTCAGAAACTTTCAAAAACAACAAACAATGCATTTAAAATCATGAAGGATACATTATGGTCAAATATGGTCAGGTTATTCATTAAGCAAATAATCACAGCCCAAATGCAACCATCCATCCTGATTGCAAAATTAGCCACGATACACAATAGCTTCTGCTTAGTTTTAAAAAGCGAGACCCTTTTATAGATTTTAAAGAGCTTAACATGTACAAAGTAAATGAGTAACAGTCATAAAAATAATCGTAAATTGAAGAACAACTCAAAGAATTAGAGGGAAAAAATATACGAAATTGCATAGTAGTAATGTCTTGCTAGGTGAATTTATCTATACTATATCTAATCTATAAGATGTTCGAGGCATTTTGGTTAGTGCCACACGAACCCAATTGGAAGCTTTTTGAAACTGAGTGAATCTGGTAAGCCAGGTATTTATATTATACAACATCAAGCAGCTCGATTCAAATATGATATCTCCGGTCTAATTCTAACACAACATGATCACATATCGTCTTGAAAAACAAGAACATAGTAATGACGTAAACAAGGTATGGTCCTGAAATTCTCCCACGGGCAACAAATTCAGTTACTACTTTGGAAGATTCCCAGGAATGGCACAGAATACTCTTACTCTTACTCTAAAGCCAGACTTATCGCATATCATTAACATCAATAGACATATAAAGAGAACGAGACCCGCCTAAACATAAAAATGTATTCACGCTCTCTACCAACAGCACTAGCAAACTTATCTTCAGGCTAATACACAAGTCATAAAACTGAGTAGTGATCACCAATATGCAAGCAGTTATATTCCATCATAAAAAACAAAAGCAACCCTAATTGATAACAAACACTAAAATCATTACGTAGATTTTCAAACACATAGTTTAAGTGCCTTGTTTACAGGATGAAATAGGCCTGGCTCAAGCTGAAATCGGCATTGGCGACAAAGCTCGCCTCGGTGCACCATTGGGACTATAGCTCTTAACCCCACCTCTCTTCTTCTTCCCCTGAGAAGAAAAGGGTCCTTCTAAAACATGGTTTTTAATGACAAACAGTAATCTAACACTAAAATGACCTTAAATTCTAACAAATAAAAGGAAGATTTAGTTGAAAAGTTAACATTTAACACCATATAAATAAAAGATGGAAACTTGTTCATGCATTTGTAAAGTTAATACACTGAAATGAAAACCTCAAAAATGTGATTATAAAACTAATGACATCAAACTTTAAATTTTTAGAATACAACAAAGATTGACTTGAAAAGTTTAAAATTTAAAACATCATAAATAAAGATGGAAACTTGATCATTAGATTGTAAAGCTAACACATTATGATCAAAACCCTCAAAATGTGAACCTAACTTTAGCAATCTAAATCGAGTAACACAAATTCTTTACTAAAATGAATCAACAAATCATCAAGAACTTCTATTGATTCTAAAAAATTACCCACAAGATTAAGAGCAGTACTGTAAAATACAGTTATTAATTGAATTAAACAATAGAATTGAAATCAAATTAGGAAATATTCTTACTTGAATTCAACTGAACAGACTAAAGATCCCAACTTTTGGAGTGTCAACAAAAACCACAAGTATTCTCTCTGAAAACTGGTTATTTTGAAGAAAAGGAGAAGAATACGAGTTGGAAAATTGTTTTTTTTTTTCGAACCCATTTTATGTTCATATTTGAGTTTGGAATTTGTTTATTGTAAAGTACTAGTTTTAAACCCGTGCAAATTGCACGGGTTTGAAATTTCGATTATATTATTATCAAATAAGTTTTAAAAATAACGATGATTTGTATTGACCCGTGCAAATAGGACAAATCCATTACTTTTCACTATATTCGACTTTTGTCTTATTTATACTACTTAACCGATCTTAAACTTAAGACGAATATTATCGTCTCAAGTAAGAATCTATGCTCATTTACATCTTAAAAGGTTTAAATGGCCCATAAGTCCATATCCTCCCTCATTTATATATTTGACCCGCCCCATATAAATTAGGATCGTCCATTATGAACCCTGCATATAAGTTATCACTCATTGTACACTTAACCTCGCACTTTTGCCGCCTGTTAAATCAAAATTTAAAACCCAATTCTTGCTCCATTCATTCTAAATCATCCAGCTCATTTCACTTCGGTCTCATAATTTTCATATAAACACCCACAATCAATATCTATGCTATCTAATCTAATTTAAGTTTCTACTCGTTCGGCTTCAAAGAAGTCCACTTATATAAAATAAGACATAATTATTCAGACGAAAATTAACATAAAATTAGTTAAATTACAAATTGTTACCCGTTTATCATTTCATAGAATTAGTGAAATTACAAATTGTTACCCGTTTATCATTAGTTAAACCCGTTCACATGACAAATAAAAGGTTTGACTCATATATATCTAAAATAATTTTTTCAAATTTTCATTTAGTATAGATTGTTAGTTAGTTGACGGGACAAAATGAAAAATGACCCGTGAACGTTTCAATCGATTTAGTCAAATTTTAAATTATACAAACTTGTAAAATTATCTTATAGATATATATCGGAACTAAAAGCTAAACAATAATATTATATAGTTCATAAATCTCATTAATAAGATTATATAAATAATCACTCATATTGAACAAACAATTACTCCATAAAACAGGTTTAAATGAACAATTGACAATTCTTAAGACGGGTAAATCCGTCTTAAGAATTTTACGGGTCAAATACCACTTCATTTAGCCATTTGAGTAGATATGACAATTATTTTGGTAATTCTTAGAAACTCTCCTTTTGTCTTACCTCTTGACCCGTTTCTCTTAAGACGGGTATATCCGTCTTAACTTTAAGACGGATATATCTGTCTTAAATCAGAATATGTGTTAAACAAATTCCTTAGTACTCATAAAAATCACGGCCCAAGCCCAAACAAACCCTAGCATACCTCATATTTATCACAAATTCATATAATTCGTACAAATTTATAAAAACACCCAGCCACCACCATTCTTCTGTTTCATTCTCGCCGTGTCCTCACTCTTTCCCCTCTCACCTCTCCCTGACTCAAAAGTTTAAACTGCGTAATTAACCATTGTGCTTGTGCTTATTTCCTTGATGGTGATACTTATTGCATGTATGATATTTTCTTTTTCTTTATTGTATAGTATTTTATCAATTTATTAAGGAAGTTTTTAATCTTATTTTACTATTTATTCGATTAATAAGAAGTGTTGCAATTTTTTTTGAATATTTATTTTACTATATTTTTTCGTTGGCCTTTTCCATTTTTTTATTTTTATTTGTCAATTTCGACCATAATTAATTAGGTAATATTTTATTTAAGTAAAATATTTCATTCAAATAGTAAAGTAGTAGATCTATGCATTTTTTATTATTTGGTAAAGTATTTGGTTTTACAGAAAATTATGTCCTTTAATTTATGTCCTTTAATTAATTATGTCCTTTAATTATTTAACTTTAATATCTATGGCACCAATTTTTCTCAAATATTTATATTGTTTGCGCCCTTCATTCATTGTGCTTTTATTTTTGATTTATTAGTTTTTAATGTTTACTCTGTATATTTTTTGTGACAAATTTTCAACTCTTAATTAACATCACTGTTAATTTTCTGGAGGCATAAATGATTTCTATCACCAGTTTTTTCCCCAAATATTTATTCATTATTTTCAATCATAATAATTGGCTTCTTTTTTTTAATAAATTATTTCGAGTATAATTAAAGTGGTTTGAGTTGAACAAAATTTTCAGTCTTTTTTAATTACTTTCAAGTATTTTTAAATGATTTTTATCGTTTAAATTATTTTCTAGTTATTTTAAAAATAAATAATTCACTACTATGATTGTATATTTGTATATTAATTTAGTAATTAGTATAATATATATACATTGATTATTGAAGCTGTATTCATTTTGTACTCTTTATGTTGTAATTGAAATAATCAACTGAGAATTAAATCCTATATGAAAACGTGGCCCATAAAATCAGGAAAGAAAAAAATTGCTTTTTGACCCACTGACTTTCAACCACAGAGCGACACATCAGCTCTGTGGTTGTTGCTTTCTTATATAAAGATGTAAACGATGAGTGTCATTGCGACGGGAATTAGACCGGACAAAACTAACCCGAGCCACAAAGACGGACCCGAGATTAAAAATCGACCCGAACTATAATCCTCAAATGTGACTAGAAACCCAACTTGCTCCAAGTCATTCAACTAAACCTGAACATCACCCGAGCTTTGTTAACTTAAAACCGGTCCGACTCGAAATGACAGGATCCGAGACCATTCGTTTTGAATGACCCAACAAAATATAATTTTAATTGAACAAAAAAGAACTGAAATGACTAATTTAAAAACACACTTAAAAAAATATTATTTATGTTAAAAATAAAGAATCAACTATCAAAATTAAAGAAAAAAAGAGGTAATAATACTAAACGTACTCTTTTCTCTCTTAACGATTGACCGAAACCCGAAAAAACGCGTCCCGCTTGACTTGACCAGCATCACCGAAGCCCGAAACGACCCGACACTTCTCGTACTAAAATGGTAATATAAAAGACCCGAAATGATCGGACCCGAATTTGCACGACCCAAACCACACCCTATAGACCTGTTTGCCAAGTCTAACTACTATATCCGTCACAAGCTTGTAACGGGCAAGTATTTCCCATATGGGTAGATAAGACAAGGTTAGGAAATCACCATTAATTTGTCTTTATCTAGCCATGTGAGTAAAATTTGTGTTATGTAAAACGATCCAATGCATAACAATATAATATGAGCGGGATTAATTGGTCAGAAAATAGTTGTCACTATGCACAAGTACTTGTATCGGTGAAAAAAATTTAAAAAGGTAAATAGGGTCATAAGGTGATACAAAGTTTCATGTATATAGGAGTTAAAGTATCGGTCTCATGGCCTCATGGATATGTGTTTAAGTGGCAGATTTTGTTCATTCTATGAAAAAAAAAATCATGTTTTTAGTATAAAATGAGGTTTCGAAGTGTCTTATCAACAATCCGACATTCCAGTGTCGAGTGTCTGACAAGTAAAGTCTAGACATACTCACATACCCTCTCCCCTTGTCTCATACTCCGTATGACATACCTGATGCCTCTTAGGAATCCGACCACAATCGCTCCCCATTTCAGCCAACACCACCCCGTTCCTCAACTACCACCAGCAACCCCCAAAACTCTTTTAGTATTCCTTAGAAGTTAGAACTAATTCTCTCTACTAAAAAAATCTACACAAACTTATAATCAACGAACCAACAGAATTCAGAGACCATAAAGGTTCAGTTGACTAAATGCTCTATTACTTACAACTTACAACTTACAGATTCCAGATTCAAGAACAAACAACCCAAAAACATGTTATCACTAGTGGAAGAAATATGAAAAAGCCAAAACTTAGTTAACACATTCAATGCAAAGATTTTTACACTGTTATAATTTCTATCTCTAGGTAAAAAAGCCAGCTTTTCTACCTCTTCTTCCTGTTCCCCATCAACTGTTTCTTCCCTGGGACTGTCACTATCCTGGTGTGCCAGTGCCGGAGTTTTCAGAACGTAGTTTTCGTCGTATGATGCTGAAATTTTCTTTAAGGGAGGCTGGAGAAGAGTGTCACTAGTGACTATTTCATCTTTCTTAGTGATTGTTTTGTTGCTGTTCTTGTGGAATATTCTGCTCATCGGAATATTCTCCATTTGCTCTAGATGACGCGGTTGAAGATATGAGTGAGAATGGACTTCTAGCAACAGCAGGTTCGGATTCACGCCCATTAAATGAGTAGTTTTTCATGGGAAGATTAGCAATGTCTAATGCTCTCTTTGCTACAAGTGCAACAAAAGGGTGATGTGTCAATAATAGCATGGTATTCGCTCAAAAAGATACTATAACTATTAGAATATAACTCTAATATATGGGCCTCAACCATTACCTTAAGGTTTTGGTTGAGATGGTTCATCTATTAATAACAACATTGCTTCGATTTCTCTATGCTACCCATAACCCGCCTGTGGGAGTGTGGGACTATAAAATTTTCTATATGCAGCCATAAACAGTTAACCAGTGTTAAAATACAAAGAGGCTCCTAATGAAAATTGAGCTGCCCACAGTCAGCTGCTATGCGATACAAGAATCATGAAATGTATAACGAGTCATTTTGCTAAAAAACCGGTAGATGTCCCTGTTGTTCAAGATACACCAAGGAGGAAGGCAGAAACGAAACTTTTTCCAGTGAGGAACACAATAATGTTAGTGCATCAGATTGAAATGATGCAAGGGCAGGTGCTGAAAGTTTTGCAACAACAAGAATAACATAATTGGCAATGGATCATAAAAACAAACCAGTTGATTGTGCTGCAGAGTCGTCATTATTCTTGGAAAGACGGGAACTTGGTGTTCCTCTGGTAGACTGAGATGAACTCGGTCTAGGAGTCTGAAGCGTACTCCCTCCAGCAGGAGCTCTTTTATTGCCTCCACCAATCGACATTCTAGATGATTTCTTCAGATTTTTTAGTGAGCTTGGTTTAGAACCGAGATGAGCTTCTTGTTCTGAAGTAAGTTGCCCTTGATGTTTCTTTTGTTCCTGAATCAGTGATATTCCTTGTTAACTTCCTTCTCAGATTGACAATATAGCAAAAACAAACAGTGCATAATGGAACTATGGAAAAAAAAAAAAAACATTGATCATAATCCTTTCAATATACCCTCTGCCGTTTCTTTTCTTGTTCCTTTTCATCTCTGACAGTGATGTACTCCTCCACCACTGAAAGCAAAGGATTCTGATAAGAGACAAACAAAATATTTAATCGCAGAGTTGAATCTTGATAGTCACTCGACAATCTGCGAGAGAACATTTTCTAAAGACAATATAATTGATACTTACACCATCATACAAGAATGTGTCCCCTCTTTCATTCTCCCAAGTTATAATTTTTGCAGTCAATGACTCCGCCATCCCTGTGTAGCAAAATAAGCATAGTTGTAAAGTAGCTCAACTACAGGATTGCAATGAAAATTTAAGGATGTAAAACAGTCATTGAAGTAATTGTTACAAACATAAATTGATTAGCCAAGAAAACATATCCTGTGTACACGACGAAAGTTTGTGATTTCATACTTATATCTGATTGTCTACAGGGAAAATTTGTACAGCTACATCCCTGTTATCTAACTAGAGGTTTTTCAAATCAGAGACCCCTGTAACCAGCCAGCCTATCCGGCTTTATCTGGATTACCGGGGAACCAAAACTAGATTATGCGGCCAGTTATATACAATACAAGTACACAAAATTAATCACTTAAAATTTGAAAATATACACAGTAGAACAGCTATTAGATACAGAAGCTTTAGCGCTGTTTTAGACAACCACATCGCCAAATGTTGATACCTCGAGCATGATTTTTGCATTAAAAACCTTTCACGCTAATTTAAGCTACCGATAATAGCTGTTCCTAACAGGTCCTAAGGCATTTTCACCATCACAAATGATGAACACTCAAATTCTCAAATGGTCCATTAGAATACTTCTTTCTGTCACTGTGTCCCAGCAAACTCCTCCACGTAAATACTTGAAACGAAAACGTAAGCTATTGGAGGCGACCGAGGGAGTATATATTATAATGCATCTGATTTATAGAGAAATGTTTTTACACCTTATGCTGATGCATAATAATATGGTGCTTACCAGGAAGCTTACTAACTACAGTACGAGCTTTTTCTGCACGCTTGAGTATCAGATGAGAACCTTTTCCAGTATTGTAGCGGTTTTCATCCTGAAGTAGCATTGAGTCGCATTTATAATTTTAAACCAATGAAACGGGTATAGAATTTAGCAGCATTTGTAATTTGTAAACCAATGAAACAGGTGTACATTTAGTAGCATTTACCAGATTATATTCTTCTAGCCACTCCTCTTCCTCACGAGCAAGTAGCCACTTCTCAACTTTCTCCAGTATATCCTTGCGGCTGAATGCTTCCTCCTTTACCTTGCCGATTTCTAATTCAATTTGTTCGAGGACAGAAGCAGGGTCCACAGCTCCTAAAGTCAAGGATTATAAATTATGGTAAGGCAGGAAAGGGAGATATACAAACAAACAGATATTTATGGATGTATAAAATGAGATACCTGATTCTACTGCCTCGATAAGGTATTCAGTTTCGGTATCAGATTCAAGAGCCATATGCGTCTTCCGACAGATTTCCTCCAACTCTGCCCTCTTGCCGAGGACAAGTTCCTTCATTTTACTTGATTTCAGCTCTTCCAACCTGCAAACTTCTGCCTCAACCTGCAAAGTAGGTTACATTACACATGGCATCTGGGTTTCCAGAAAATTTTAATATTAGAGGATGGAAGAGAAGCAGAGGTATAATGGAGAAATAGGAGTTTTCCCTCCGAACCTATCCTATGTTGAAGAGATATTATTTTTAGCTCCCCCTCCAGATCCCTCCGATCCAACCTGTTAACCAAACAAGGGTATCTGCCCCTTCCCCTCCAAATCCCCCCATCCAAACGAAAGGTAAAGTTTTAAAACAAGAACATCGAGATACTATCTCAGCAGCATACATGTTTGATGAAGTCTTCTGAGAGCATGTTGGCTCCAGTTATCTCATCTTCTGATGCAGCGATATTACAAGTCACATTTTGAAATGCATGTTGCTCCTCAACTGGAGTGTCCATTAGATTCCAAAGTTCCAATAACATGGTTGCAAGATCTTGGAGCTGTATTATTTAGCGAGGGTGAAATAAAAACAAGCCGATAAGATCTCGAAGGATATAACATACGGACAATTACAAGAAATTGATTGGAAAAGAAGCTTCATATATACCCTTTCCATCCTTTGGAGTTTTTGCTCCCGCAATCTCACAATGGCAGACTCGAGTTGCTGAAGTGTCTCAGTACTTATACTTTGTGTTTCTTCTGCACCATCTAAGCTGGGATGCAGTTCTCCGACTGTTTCCTTGAAGTCCAATCCAAGGACAGAGCACAAAGAGCTCAAAACACCTAAATGTTCAATTACTCGTCTAACACGATTTCTCTGTAAATTAAAGGTCCGCTTAGAATCGTAAGTTTTGCAGAAACTGTTTCATAGACAAAGTATCAAGCACAGGAAGAAGCCCAAAAGACGAGGGAAACAGTTAATCAGTTCAAACACACCTTTTCCTCTTGTAAGGACTGCAACCGTGTTTGCAATTCTTCAAGCTTTCTTATTGAAAGCTCATTTTCATTTACATCTACTTTGGATAAATCAACGCCTTCTGATCCATATAATTCAATTGATAACTTCTGAATTTGCCCAATGACCTCAAGAAATTGTTTTTTCCTATCTAATTTACGATTTCGCATATTTTCTAGATGTGGAGTAATGGCACTAAGCTCCTCCCTTAAGCTACCAGCCTTTTGGTCACCCTGAAATGGCAAGCACATACGAGTACTTTCATTCTCAGTGGTAGTAGCTAGCATGAGTCCCATCAAAATCATATGAATCTAAACTTGTACTCCCTCAAATTCATCAGATTCTCTACATTTTCCTTTTTCGGTATGTTCAACAGATTCTTTACGTTTCCTTTTTTAGGTCTATACGTAATACATGTGGTTAAAACAACATAATAACCGTTAACAGTCACATGCATGTGAGGTCCTAAAAATCTGCACTAAAAACAAATGTAAAGAATCTGATGAATGGAAAGGAGTAGTTAACATACCGAACTTCTTGGCAACATTAGAATTTTTTTGTAAAGCTCCTATCAAGGTTACGTCATAGTCTTACCTGCCGAATATGTATTGGCAGCTCTCCAATGGCAGAACAAATGGCTGCAAGCTCTGCCTCTGAATCAGCAATAGCCTGTCGTATCTGAGCTCTACAACGGTTAGCTTGATCAACTTTCCTCCTGTATACATCTAGGCATTCTTGTTGAAGCTCAAGTAGCAGCTTATCCCTCGTGGTTTCAGATTCGCCAACATCATCCCATATTACCTTATAGGCCCGTATACAAAAGGAACGAGATCAATCTCCAACGAGAAAAACAATAACTTCGATATATATAAGCTGAAACTATACCTGCAGTTCACATAGTAGAGATTGACTAGTCGTTTCTATTTGTTGAAGAGGATTCTTTCGAATATTAGCCATCTTTAAAAGCTACATTAACCACCACCAGGTATCATCAATCTGCATTAGGATTGCAAGTATAAATTTGCAAAATTGAACATAATCAAATCGAATAATTCCCAATTAGTTTACTTTGATAATTAAATCACAGTCCATTAATACTCATATAACATACATATTGACGACTAAAGAACAACACGGTGAATGTAACAGCTCATACTTGCTACCCTGGTAGAAAATGAATGCAATTTCCATGAAAACTTGATGAAATGCACTAAGCCACCAAACATTAGTGAGACCAATTATAATACTCGGTCCATCCCAATAATCTGTTTACTTTTCTATATTCATTGCGAGAGGTACTTTAATCAAAGTTAAACAAATCATTGGAACGGAGGGATAGTACACTTCATGTTTCCTTCTATGCAACGAACTCCTAATTATAACAGCAGTTGCTTAGCTATGCGGCTATGCCTAATACTAGGAATCGAGTTACTTACCATCCTATTACCCCCAAACAAGACATACGAAAAAACTTAGATGATTTGCATTGTTACATATCTTCAATTAACACACATACTCCCACACAAATAACTATTAGGATATAGATATACTAAAACCTTCATGGTATCAGAGCCAGTGTGACCAAAGGTCACGAGTTCAAGTTCTAGAAGCCTCCAATATCTCACAAAGTGGAATTTCAGCAAATGTTATGGAGGCTCTGTGCATTAGTCACTTTCAAGCCCAATAGACATTCGAGTGAGGTGGCGTATTAGGATATAAATATAATAATTGAGCCTGAACCATCACCTTAAGGTTTTGGTGGAGATGATTCATCTATCAATAACCTCTATAACAAACTGTGTGTCAATGTAAGGTCGTCTTATCCAAGAATTTCTAGAGCATCACTCGACGTAAAAATACTCTCAACCTTAAAGATTAATTAAGTAAAACATTTACATTTCCAAGAAACACAATTCCATCAACAATAATGGCCTACATTTATCAATTTATAAAGTACACAAAGATCAATATATACGAATAAATAACAATCCAATAACAAAATCAAATCATCAAACAAAACATATGTAATATAACTCCCAAACATGTGAAAGATCAAACCTTATTTCGGTAAGTTACGCCAAGAAATCGTAATCGTACGTAAAATCCCTAATTATTAGCGAAAAAATGAGGAATTAGGGTTTCTGCGATTAGGAAATAGGTGAAATCGAACTAATATTCAGTCGACAATCGACATCAATAACGTTTGGTGAAAGAATTAAAATTAAAAAAAAAAAAAGCAATCGACATGAAATTGTTACCTTTAAAATAAAGAAATAATGATGTCGAAAATTTGAATATGATGATGATGATGATAGAGGTCCAGAAATGCTGGATGATGATGATGATGAAGGAGGAGAGAGAAGGTAGTTAGGAAAAATCGACCGTTAAAGATGCGAGGAAGAGCTTAGTTTGTTAGGCATATAACGGAAATACGAGGGAAACCGTATTTTTTGTTTTCTTTTATTATTGATAATATATGTGGGGTATTTTTTTTTATAGTCGATTTTGCTTTAGACGGACCATTTTGGTCTGAAGCAATAAAACGGAGTTTTGTAAGCACTTTACAATTAAATGTAACCACTATTAAAAATAAGTTGATAATATATGTGAGGTATTTTTTTTATTTTTTAATCTTGATATGGGTATTTTTTTACAAACATAAAAATATAAAATATTAAGGCTTTGCAAATAAATAGATTGACAAGATAAATACGGTGATATTTTTACTTGTAAATAAATAGATATTGAATGTTGAGCAAGTTATTACTCTCTTTTCTTTCTATTGTATTACATGATTTCCGTGGATTTTATAGTCAATTTTGACCGTTATTTTCTCATAATATACAATGACTATAACTAATTTACAATAATATGACAATAATTATTTCAATAAATTTAAATGTGGCAAATTTGATAATGAGTTTTGGATATTTTGAGAGAGATGAGCTATGAAAGTTAACCATTAAAATAAAAAGAAGATAATAATTTCGAAATAAAGGAAAGGAAACAACTTTGTTGTCAAGTCTTGATTTACTTGTTTGTGGAATAAATTAGAGAATATTTCTTTTAAAATTCAGTTATAAAATTAATCCATCCTAAAACGTTTTCTAAAATTGCTTTCGTAATATATACTTTTACCAAGTTCCAACTTTGGTAACTTTTTGAACTTATTTAGTATGTGATTTAGATCAAATTATATCTTAATCTAGTAATTTTAGAAAAAAGTTTTTATTTTAGAAAACTGAATTTTAAAACGGAAAATTCACATGGTACCCCTCGAGGTTTGTCATTTTGCCCGAAATACCCAAAATTTTGATCTAGAAACCCTTAAGAGACCATAACTCATGTTTACGAGATAAGAAAGTGAATTTTTTTTTTCAAATCGATCGTCATTCCGAGAACTAAGATTTGAAAAAAAAATTGGCGAGTTCGAATTTTGGGTATTTCGGGAAATATGGCAAATTTCGTGCGTACCATGTTAATTTTCCGTTTTTAAAAAGAAGTACAAACACTAGTGCACAGAGTAATTCATCCGTCCATAATAATATATCTGTATTAATAATATCCAAATTGGATTAAGACAATAATATTAACGACTAATTACAATCGATAATCAAGTTTATCAGCCTTGCATTCGGCTGCAGAATACAAACTCTTGGACAACGACGCAAGTTCGAGTCCCTTGAAATCAAACGAACAAGAATGCGACTCAGGATACCTATGAGACCCACAGTACACTTCTCCACACCTGCACTCGAAACCCGTCAACCCAACCCGTTTCTTGCAACAACCGCACCTGTTCTTCATCGTCTTCTTCTTCATTGTCTCGCCCTCATTAACGACAACCTTAGTGACTATGTCGTCTTTGTTGTTGTCCGTACTAGTAGTAGTAGTAGTCGTAATAGTAGTAGTTTGTTCTTGTTGTACGGCGGCTTTCTTGAGAGAATCTTTGAAACACTTAGAACAAAGATTATGTTGGGTTGGATTGCCATAGAATCCGCATCCATTGGCGCAAAGAGCTGGATCAGTCATGTTGCTCATCTTCTTCTCCGTTCTAATTAAGTCGCTCGAAAAATTTCTCTTTTAAATTGTTGTAGGTGAAATTTGTGCGATTGTAGAAGCCAATTTATGAAGACAATGTATGCTTTGTTATATATAGATAATTTTGGTTTGAGACGTGTTTTGTATATATATATATATATAAATAGATGTGCAATTTTTTTTTCTTGGAATTAGGTAATTTTCCTAATTCCATAATGTCTAGGAACATAGTGATTGATGCTATACTAGAAGTTTCTAAAAATCGGTATTGAAATATAGAAGCGGATAATAAACACCCCGCCCACGCTTTAACCATTATTAGTACTCCCTCCGTCCCCGCTAATTGTTATACTTTCATTTTGGCACATAGAGGAAAGAGGAGGATATCATTTGTGGTTGTACGCAGTGGATTTCAAGTGGACAATAATCCAATTAAGTAGTCAAATTATTCATAGAAAACATTCCTAATATAGAAAGGATAACATGAGACACCAAAAAAAGAATAGGACAACAATTAAACGAGACGGAGACACCAAATTACCGACACTTTGCTGCAACTGCTCAATAAAAAATACTCACTCACTTTCTTAGTTGGAAGCATCTTTTATTTCTGTATTATTAATTTATTATCCTCAAATTTTGACTCTTTTTAGTGAACACTTTCACACACACCAAAACAACAAACGAAAATGGATCTCGGAACAGTGTTATCGGTAGCACAAACACTCTTTTCAGCCTTGCAATGCAGTGAGCTGAAAGACATTTGCGTTCTTTTCGGATACGAGTCGGAACTGGATAACCTCAGGCGTACCGTGTGCACTGTAAGAGCCGTGCTCAAGGACGCGGAGGCCAAACAAGATGGTTTCACGTCAATGTCCAACCAAGCTCAATTATACATTGACGAGCTCAAGGATGCTGTTTACGATGCTGACGATTTGTTGGATGAGTTCATCTCCATGATCGACCAAAAGAAAGAGCTCATAACCCAAAAGGGTGCAACTCTAGGAGAGATTCGTCTTTTCTTTTCTCGTTTCAATCGTCTTAGTTTTGCTAGAAACATGTCGAAAAGTGTTAAGAAGATTAGGGTGAAGTTGGATGCTATTGCGGTTAACTATAGTCAGTTCGGGTTTAAGATCGACTATGAGCCTATTAAGGTTAGAAGGGAGGAGACTTGTTCTTATGTCGATGAGGGTGATATTATCGGTCGAGAAGCCGATTTGCGCAAATTGTTGGACATGATGTTGGTATCATCCGAAGATAATAATAGTAATAATAATAATGGTTGTAATTTTGTTAGTATTGTGGGTATTGGAGGTTTGGGAAAAACCGCGCTTGCTCAACTTGTGTATAATGATGCGAAAGTGAAAGCCGAGTTTCCATTGAGGATGTGGGTGTGTGTGTCCGATCAAGATCAAAGTCAACTGGGTGTGAAAGCGAATCTTATCAAGATCTTGAGATCGGTTGTAGGTGATGATAGATGCGATGGCTATTCACTGGATCAAGTTCAATGTCAACTTCAGCAACAACTAGCCGAGAATAAGTACTTGCTTGTGTTAGACGATGTATGGACCGAGGATCGTGAGCAATGGCTTAAGTTGGAGAGATTTATTAAGAAAGGTAAAAAGGGAAGTTGGGTTGTTGTAACAACGCGTTCCATGGAGACCGCTAGACTTGTGGGGAATGGTCTCATGTACCGGTTGGAGGGCTTGTCTTGTGACGATTCTTGGCGTTTATTTCAGATGATGGCATTTGAGGAAGCTAATCCTACAACGGAATTTGTTAAAATTGGTCGTCAAATTGTTGATAGATGCGCAAATGTCCCTCTCGCTATAAGAGTTGTGGGTAGTCTTCTGTACGGTCAGAGTAAGAGTAAATGGTGTTCGTTTCAGGAAAAGGGATTAGCTTATATTGCTGGCGATAAAAATGGCATTACATCTATATTGAAACTGAGCTACCACAATCTGAAATCGCCATTGAAAAGTTGTTTTAGTTATTGTGCAATATTTCCTAAAGATTTTGTTATAAGTAAAGAGATGTTAATAAGTCTTTGGATGGCACAAGGCTACGTTGTTCCGTTGGGTGACGGTCAAAGCATAGAGGATGCTGCTGAAGAATGCTTTCTGATTTTGCTACGGAGATGTTTCTTCCAAGATGTACAGAGGAACGTGTTTGGTGAGATTGTCTCATTCAAGATACACGATCTTATGCATGACATTGCACAGGATGTGGCCGGAAAAGAAATATGTGAAGTGCTCTCGAATCCCATGGGATTGAATGAAAGAGTCCGTCACCTATCAGTCGCGCAAGAGAACTTCTTGAAAAGGTTTTCTGCTAAGATCCACATTCGTAGCTGCCTTGGAGTTGGAGGGAATGATAGGGAGTTACTCATAGGTCTTATACTAACGACTTGTGTGCGCTTAAGATCATTAAACCTGAGTAATACATCGCTCAAAACTTTACCCGAATCAGTAGGCAACTTGCTGCATTTACGGTATTTAGATCTTTCCCGTAATTATATCCTTAAGGGACTCCCAAAATCAATAATACAGCTAAATAATCTGCTGACGCTGAAATTAGCGAATTGTTTAGAATTGCGAGAATTGCCCAAAGATTTAAGAAAGCTACATAAGCTTCACATTTTAGATATATCTGGATGCGGGAAGTTGGAGTATCTACCCTCGGGCATAGGTGAACTGTCTTATTTGCACACACTTAGAACGTATATGGTGGGATCGACAAATTCGAACGTGAAGGAATGTTTTGATCAGCTGGAAGCCCTGAAGACTTTGAGTCAATTGAAGGGTTCCCTTGAAATTGATATCCAAGCGCCTAAAAATGCAACATATGTCAAGGAAGACGATAGAGGAGGAGCATACATACAGAATAAGGAGCGTCTCAGTTGTGTTCAGTTTACAATTAGGCACGAAGCTGGATATGAAAGTGTCGAGTATGAGGAAACATTGATGGAAGAGCTCCAACCGCATTCTAATCTCATGGGGTTGACAGTGAAGGGATTCAGAGGCGTGAGATTGCCAACTTGGGTGAGGGGAGATAGCTTATCGAGTTGTCTCCCGAACCTTGTCTCTTTAAAATTTGTAAATTGTGAGGCGTTGGAGTACCTTCCTGAAATGGGAAGACTCTGTCGTCTGAAGAAATTACAGCTGGTAGATTTACCAAAACTGGAATATGTGGAAGACGGATCTAGTGAACGAGGACTGTTATCGTTCCCCTGCCTTGAACATGTTCATTTACAAAGCTTGCCAAATCTGGAAGCCTGGTCAAGAGGATCGGTGATCAGTGATCCCAGGGTTGGTGTTGAGCCACATCCATTATTTCTTCCTCGATTTAAAAAGATGGCAATAGTTGAGTGTCCGAAAATGTCATTTACTCATGTTGAAGGCCTAACAGTATATGATTCTGTTGAAAATTGGGAAGTCGAGAAGTACATTACACACTTTATGACTCATTACGGAAGTCTAAAGGTGGTGCCCTGAGAAGTGAGTAGTGAAGTATAGATTCTTTCTTTCTTATGTCGATACAGTGAAAGCTATTTTACGGTATATGTCAGCCTAGTAGCTAAGATTACTGAAGTCGAGCTGCAGATTGGTGCAGCAATGCATATATGAACTGTAATAGTGTACAGATCAAATTAAACAGAGGAGTGCAGCTACTGTTGAAGTCGGTTAGTCCCCCGTTATATTGTTTCCATTTAACTCGATGTCATATTTAAGATTTGGTGACGGAGTATTATTATTAGTTATTACCCCTTGATCTTCACTAGCGGGATGGAGGGAGTACTGTAGCCGGATTTCTTTTGTATATGTCCTGCAGGATACCGCTTTCCTTAAATCTTAAGGTAGAATAAAAACTTGATTTGTAATGTACTACGGAGTATTTCATAAGGCCGACTTACATAAGAACGTGTAGGCAAATTCTGTGTACAGTGGCTAAAATATTGATTCGTCAAAAAAATGTTTTACAATCACAGGAACAATCAGTGGATAATAAATCTGAATTAATAGCGGTATTTAAATTAAGATGATATTATTAACCGCTAATTACAATCGGTAATGAAGTTTATCAGCCTTGCAGTCGGCTGCAGAATACAGAGTATTGGACAAAGACGCAAGTTCGAGTCCCTTGAAATTAAGATGACACTTGTTAACCCGCCATATTATTCTACCTTGGCCGTATCATGCCTTGCGTAAAATACGCTCAAAACAATTGGCGCCCACCGTGGAACCACTAGTTTATCAATCCTACAAAAAGATTCACAAGATCTTTTCTTCTTCACAACTTTAAGGGCCTTGAGAATTGGTCGAAGAATATATCACAGTGCTAATGAAAAAAATTGGATACAAGTGTATAAGTATAACAATAAATCTGTATTAATAATATCCAAATTGGATTAAGACGATATTAACGACTAATTACAATCGATAATCAAGTTTATCAGCCTTGCACTCGGCTGCAGAATACAAAGACTTGGACAAAGACGCAAGTTCGAGTCCCTTAAAATCAAACGAACAAGAATGCGACTCAGGATACCTATGAGACCCACAGTACACTTCTCCGCACCTGCACTCGAAACCCGTCAACCCAACCCGTTTCTTGCAACAACCACACCTGTTCTTCATCGTCTTCTTCTTCATTGTCTCGCCCTCATTCACGACAACCTTAGTGACTATGTCGTCTTTGTTGTTGTCCGTACTAGTAGTAGTAGTAGTATTCGTAGTAGTAGTTTGTTGTTCTTGTTGTACCGAGGTTTTCTTGAGGGAATCTTTGAAACACTTAGAACAAAGATTTTGTTGGGTCGGATTCCCATAAAATCCGCATCCATTTGCACAAAGAGCTGGATCATTCATGTTGCTCATCTTCTCCTTTATTTGCTTTAAATAAAATCGCTCGAAAAGTTTCTCTTTTTATTTGCTACCGGTGATAATCGACGTAATTGTGGTCTGATCTTGTGGATGCCAATTTATGAAGACAACGTATGTTTTGTTATGCGTATATAATTTTGGTTTGAGACGTGTTGTGTATATATATAGATGTGCGATTTCCTAATTTCATTATGCTTAGGAAAAATATATTAGAAGTTTCTAGAACTTTAGTATTGGAAAATTAAGTTAATTAATATAGAACTTTCCTTATTTGTCTATTTCCTTATCTAGTTAACTTCAGTTATGCAATTACTTGAAGTGAAAGAAATCCTAACAAATTAAGTAAATACCAAAAATAAATATAATATACCAATTTTTATTTTTGGTAAATTATGTCAATTCTACCTTAAACTTGATCAATTGATGATTAAACACATAGAGTTCACAAGTTCTTATTGAAGACGGGGATTATTGATCACACGCTGAAGACGGATAGTGCCCGTCTTCATTGAGAATTTGCGTTTAACAACTCTAGAAATCGGAAATTAAGACTCAAATCCGATAGTATTGAGTCCAATGAAATCATTATCGGCTCAAACTCAATGAAAGTGGCTAGTACTTGTTAGAGTATAAAACAAATTACGAGACTCCAACCTTCAGCTTAACTCTATGGAGCTGTTTCGTCACGAATTATGATATGTATCTTCCAGTATCCTCTGCATTGACGAGACCAAGGATGCTGTGCGGATTCAATCCCTAATGGCGTCATACTTTTGATCCTGTGGAGTCTAATGTCGGAATGTTCACAACTTCAACCAATAGGCAATTATGCAAGAAGGCGAGAAAAAGAGAGAAAATAAATAAGCCGAGTCTATTCATAACAAAAATATAAAGTATAAAAGGTGTCGCTTTCAGAGACATTCTCCCTCTATACTATGTACCGGAGTAATAAATTTACAAAACAATTTACAAGGACAGTATAAAGGGATCAAATTTCACGTCCATATGTAACTTCACTGCAAGTGTCGGATGAGCACAGTTTCAGGATGTCGAACCCAGCTATCATGTCTTATGACAGCTAACGTGAAGAGTCGAAGTAACAAATCTCACGACTTGATATTTTTTACACCCTCAAATTCACGTCTAATAGTTTCAAGCATAAGCTCATTCCATGTATCAATGGGACCCGGCATACACCAATGCAAGCAATCTTGAGGTGGTGGCCTCCCATTTGGACCCCGCTTTGTGACCTTATTTGGGTTTGTGCTCCGGTATGGACCTGGATGGCCATCATGCCGATACCCAAAAGCCTCGGTAATGTCCATCAACTTTAATTTCGATTGGTTTGTCTTCTTTTTTACGGCCTGTTGAAATCCCGCCAACTGTTTCTCATGCATGATCTTAGTGTAATGAGGCTCCACCAATTGACCAGGCAGAAGAGGCCTATCTTTCCCAGTGCACGACCCACCCGTATTCCAGGCACCATTTTCATAATGATCAGGTGAGTATGTCATAAGAATGGTCAATCCCGAGTAATTCTGAGACATGGCTAACGCAGTCAGGGTTGTCTCAGTGGTAATTCTGAAAGCTTCCATGTTGGTAAAGTTCATTGGCTGTTGATTTTCCGGTGGGGACCACAATTGGGTTCCTACGATCTCGTCATGCAACAAGTAAGCTGATGTCTTGGTAAACCAGTGTCCATTGGAAAGGACAATTACGTCCGACTTAGGAACTAATTCCATGACATTTTCATCTGGTTTATCAAGGTGGATTTTTGTTATGCCCTCTGGAACATAGCTGAAAGCTTCTGAGGTTTGATGGACAAGCCATGAAGACCAAATCCGAATTACAGTAACTGAATGTGATCTGAAATACCACCGTTGCATTCGACGGCTCCCCCGATTCTTTGGGGTTTCGACCTGACCCAAGAAATTATGATAGTGAGTAGACATAACATTATACATTTATACCAATGCAACAAGGCAAAGTTTACGGTAAACCCATCCTAAGGAAAGTTAGGACAATCGTCTTCAAAATTCATTTAAAAAATTGTCCTAAACTCTTTGGGACTTCACCACATTTGACCATAACTTACAGCCGGGCAGTCTTATACAAAAAGGTCTCATGTAAAACCGTCGTATATAAGAGTGCAAAACCATACAAATAAAGAAGTAATTAATACCCAAATATAAAAACTAATATGAGAAAAACATATGGTTTTATATTAATTATTAATTAACATTAATATATGACGGTTGTATAAGAGTATTTGTGAGGAATGATACAAGTGGCATGGACTCATGCAAGAAGTTATAGTGTTTTATTTTTACCTGCCATAGTAAGCAGAGAAGAGACTCCATCTGGTTGCGAGCGACGGAATCACCAACGAAAGTAATAGTCTTTCCGCTCATTAACTCCAAAAATTTGGTCGCGTTGAATCTAGGAAGTTCACATAGAAACGGCTTCCATCTCCAATTTTCATACTCTTTGTCAGGCCTCCCATTCCCTTGGCAATTTTGGCTTTGAGTGAGTACAGGACATGAGTTGTTTGTATACAAAGGCCCAGAAGGATCATAATGCCATTCACCACGGAACAGATCACAATCTGGATGTTCATCGAAAAAAACAGAAACCTAAATCACAGTAAAATCAATTGTAACCCTAGAGGCGGCATGAACACGGTGTAGATCACTTATGCAATTGTGCCTCAATTAAAAATGCAGGAAGTCGTTTGATCAATGAAGGGTGTGTATGGCTGTGAATGGGAATTCGCATCACCAAAATTACAACTCCCTTATTTGTGGCTGAACAAATTATTTGTGGCTGAACAAATTGTGAATCATTCATATGAACAATGAATGTTATGCAGCCTGTTAGAACATGCAAACGAGTCGGGCTACACCCAAACGGAGGAGAGAACACAGTGTAGATCACTTATGCAATTGTGCCTCAATTAAAAATGCAGGAAGTCGTTTGATCAATGAAGGGTGTGTATGGCTGTGAATGGGAATTCGCATCACCAAAATTACAACTCCCTTATTTGTGGCTGAACAAATTGTGAATCATTCATATGAACAATGAATGTTATGCACCCTATTAGAACATGCAAACGGGTCGGGCCACACCCAAACGGAGGAGAGACGGACCACTCGGCAACACAAGGAAGGTTCCATCCTAAAACCAATTGGCAATAGCGCCAATAGGAGGAGTTGCCTCCTTGGTTATAATATGGTACAATCTCTCTTTCTCCAAAAATGTGGGACACTCACATGTGGGATTATATTCCAACACAATCATATATCATAAGATAAGCGTAGGTGAAATAAGTACGAAAATTTCTACTTTGGTGCTCTAAGATTTAGGTATGCAAAGGTTTTACAAATTAAGTAATAGGTATCCTTAACTCCTTAAGCATGATAATTTATTTTGCAAACTTAAGAAAAACCCAGCTTAATATTCACTTTGATGTCTAACTGCACATTTCTTTATGCTCGTTAAACACAATTAATTACTAAACGTCACCAAAGTAGGTAATAGCTCAAACGCTTGGTCATCAAAGTTGAATTAGTGAAACCAGTGCCTCAGCAGCCCAAATGGCACGACAACAAAGTGAAAATTTACCAAATAAGAATGGACAGCAAAATTTACACAATGTCAACAAAGACTAACCTGAGCTGGGTGAAGTTTCGCTGCTTGTTTCTGCTAAAGCATCGGAATTCTGTAAATCGTCAATAAAGGTGATCTCGTTCAACGCATTACCCTCAAATTCATTAGTTTGGGCTGATACAGAGATATCAGAGGCTTGTTCTGTAGACCTTTCATCAGAAGGCAATGCTTCATCACTCGAGTCCACTTGAACTACTGGAATTAGACTCTCACTGATACCTGGCCCATTGGTGTCTTGAAACTCTACATCCGGCACCTTATCATTCACCACATCCGGCTCCTTACGATTCACCATATGCGGCTCACTGCCATTCACATTTTCTGACTCAAAACCATTGTCAACCCAGGGCGCAAACGTTTCAGCTCTTGCATGACTGGTCCCACAGAGATGGCTCGGAACAGCAGAGCCAAAAAGGCACGACAATGAGATCCAAAAGTACCAAGTGACGAAGAATATAAATATCCCAAGCGGGATCAGAACAGGAAAAAACGACCTTGGAAATTTAGTAGTAAAAATATCTCTAGAGAATGGCGGAGTCATGACTGCAAATTTCTCTCTACTACGATTAAGAGCAGCCATGTCGTAATTATCATTACTTCTTGCATGGTTAATTGGTTACATGAGTTCTAATCATTTATGCAATTATGCCAACTTTGATTGCTAAATGGCACATGGAAAATAATATATTAAAGACTAACCGCCACATGCAGATTACGCCTCACCGTAATCATGACCGCCAACTTGGTCTAGACAGCTAATTGTACAGTAGACTGATTGAGAATCTATATACAGCTTAGACTGAGTCTCAATCATACATTACTAATTAAGTAAACTAAAACTGAATAAAATAATTGAGTCAATAAAATAGGGAAATAATTTTGGCCATCAATTTTCCTTTGAATCAGACAAAAACTTATCTTAGAATTTATTATAATGACAATGAAAGACAGAAAAAAGAAAAATTGAAATATCTATGTTCACTAAACTTCAATTGTGGACCTTCTGAAGTTCTTCATCCATATGATATCATAATCTCTTACAAGAAGCACTTCCTGTACAATGTAAAAAGTCAAAACCCAAAAAATAACACAAAGACTAGTCTACCTAGCCATGGATCTTCAGAAATTACCACTGAGATGAGCAATAATATTTTACGAACTACCTAAGGGAAAAGAATAAAGAGGTTTAGAGGCTACCCAGAAACAGAAACAAGTGACTGCCATATATCATGAGGCGGATTTTTGGTTACCCTCGAACTCCCGTCTAATGATTTCAAGCACAAGCTCATTCCAGGTATCAACTGGACCTGGCATACACCAGTGTAGGCAATCTTGCGGGGGTGGTTTCCCATCTGGACCCCGCTTTGTGATTTTATTTGGATCGGGGCTTCTGTAAGGCCCCGGATGACCATCATGGCGATATGAGAACACGTCGGTAATATCCATCAACTTCAATTTTGATTTGTTTGTCTGTTTCTTGACAGCCTGATGGAAACCCATCACCTGCTTCTCATGCATGGTATTTGTAAATTCGTTTTCCATTAGCTGACCTGGCAATACAGGTTTGACCTTCCCTGTGCATGATCCGCCAGTGTTCCACGCACCACCCTCGTAATGATCAGGTGAGTAAGACCGAAGAATGGTCAAACCCGTAAAATTTGGATGAGTAGCCATCCCCGCCATGCTTGTCTCTACAGAGATTCCAAATGCTTCAACATTGTTTATTTTCATTGGTTGTTTATTTGGCGGGGACCACAACTGTGTTCCTACTATCTCGTTATTCAACATGTATATAGATTGCTTGGCGAACCAGTGACCAGAAGAAAGGACAACCACATCAAAGTTAGGAATGTATTGCATGAAACCTTCATCTGGAACATCAAGGTGGAGCTTGGCAATCCCCTCTGGCACATAGCTGAAGGGTTCTGATGTTTGATGGACGAGCCATGAAGACCAAATGCGAACGATCATTACAGATTTGGATCTGAAATACCAGCGTTGCATATGACGGTTACCCCGATTTTTGGGTGCTTCAACCTAAACAGCGATGAGAGAAGTGAGAAATAGCAGCGCATTGTGAAGAAAACATGGCAAGTGACAGGAGATGAAGATTGCAGACCACACGAACGTCATTAACGAAACAAATTTCTCCACATTATATAAACTCCCAGTTTCCAGATTTCCGATACTTCTTCCTACCATATAGAGATTTTCTGGACAACATTGATAAAAATGCGTTCAGGAGAGTCAAAGAAACAATATCGAAATACAGAAGTACCTGCCATAGTAAGCACAAAAGTGATTCCATCTGGTTTCTTGCAACGGAATCACCAACAAAAGCCAGGGTCTTTCCACTCATTAACTCCAAAAATTTGGTACTATTGAATCTTGGGAGTTCACATTGCGACGGCTTCCATCTCCAGCTCTCATATTCTTTATCAGGCCTCCCATTGCCTTGGCAATTTTGCATTTGAGTGATGACAGGGCACGTGTTGTTTGTGTATACTGGCCCAGCCGAATCGTAAAACCATTCTCCATGGAACAAATCACAATCTACATGATAGAAACAAAAACATTACATCGAGCCCCGAATAAAATCCACACTCGTATGGCAAGGTACTGGGGGTCAGATATACGCTGCTATACCAAGAGTTTGGAAGCGATGTATGAGGGGGAACTCTAGTCATAACGCACAAAAAACGAGTTTGCATACACTTCTCTAGTGTCATATTCAACATGTAAGGCTTTGTTTAGATGGAGCGGTTTGCAGGGAAAGGGAGAGGGAGAGAGGGAGGGAGATGAAACTCTAGTGTCCCTCCTCCATGGCAAATTAAAATCTCTCCAACATAAGAAAAATTTGGAGGGAATTTCTATCCAGATACACCTACTTCATCCCTCACCCCCTCGGATAACTAATTGCCAATATTGCTTTTAGTAACTTTTTAACTCGTAAGACGTCAGTATGAAGTAGTTGTGGCAACCATAGAAGGAAAACAGTTATGACTAATGCGAGACCAAATTCAGAAGACAGTGGCCATAGGATGTCAACCTGGAATAACTGAATCTGTGTTCCTCGCGTTGTTGTCTGAAATCTCAGAATAAGGTAAATCAACTGAGGCCGAATCATTTGATCCAATATCCGTTGACTCTTTATTCTCGGTTTGTAACAGGTTCTCATGATCTTGCACCTGTGATGTGTTGTCCTTCCCAGAAGACACCGAGGACTTCGGTTTTTGGGAGGTAACATCATTTGACCCAATAGACTCCTTATTCTCAGTTTTTAAAAGGTTCTCACTGTCATGCTCCTGCAATGTGCCATCATTACTAGACGGCACTGAGAAATCCATTTTTTGAGGGGCAACATCATTCGATCCTTTAACAATAGTCTCTTTATTCTCAATTGGTACAAAATGCTCATTATCTGGCTTCTGTGCAAACGTAACATTACCAGAAAGCGAGAAATCTCGACTTTCACCGACTTTAGTTGATCCCTCAGACTTTTGCAACCCATTACCAACCCCATCTACCTTATCAATACCATGACCTTCGCTAACACGCCCCTCAGTCCATGACACCGGTGAATCTAAACCGCGTGTCTGCTCATTGAAGTAGCTCCGTACCACATCACCAATAGGGTTCGACAACAAAATCCAAGAAGCCAAAGTTATAAACACAGCAAGTAACCCAACTGAAATTATGATAGAAGACAATGCTCTTGGATAAGTAGACACAGTAGAATAATCTTTCGACGAAACCGAAACCATTTCTCCCTTGCTATACCATATCCTTTCCTCAAACCACCACTACAAATATCCAAAGAGCTTCCTAAAACTACCCTTTTCCCCAAAAAAATGATTTAAAATTGTAATTCAACAAAGATTAATCCACCAAAACCTAATTTCTCAAAATGGGTACCAACAAAATGATAAATTTCTTAAACATTGCAGATTAACATAGTATTTGTAGCTCAATTCTAGCTTCAACATACAAACTTGCTTCAATTAACACCTTCAATTACTCAGAAGAGCATAAAAATCACATATTGCCTGCAAATTCAGATGATCAAAGTCCCATCAAATCAGGAAATGAAATAATACTCCCTCCGTCTCAATTATTTGCTTACTTTTATATTATTTGTTACGTTTATATTATTTGTGAGGGGTATTTTAATAATACGTTATTAAAATGGAATGAAATAATTCAAAGTTACCCAGAAACAAGAACACAGGAAATAAAATATACAATTAATTAATTTATATTTAATGATATAATTACATAGTACCAAATTAAAAGAAAAAATACCTGCACATTGTAGAATAAACTCGGATAAATTAATTTGCTAAATCCAGATCAAAAAATTAACTGACCATATTTGTTTATCAAATTGTGAGATGACCCGCCTCCTTGAGCTCCAAATATTTCATTTTTACGGTTCTTTATCAAATTATTGTACAACACGAATATCTTTAATTTTTACGGGTTTTTTTAACAGGTGCGTTATTCTCACAAATTTTCCCTCTAAAAAGCATATGCCTAAAAAGCAAAGCTAATTACAATCAAGTGATTAATTAACTATATTTTACATTATTAAATTTCTATTTTTTCATCAAAATTAATTTTTTCATTAAATTATTTTATTTTCACTAAATTATAAACTATAATCTCTTAATTAAAATATATAAATAAAATTTATATAAACTATAAATTGCTAAAAAAATTATTGATTCTTTATTTAAGAAGGACTTGACCCATACTTCGTACTCCCTCTTATTCTCAATATTCCTCCCTTTTGATATTTGCACAAGGATTAAGAGTAGGAATAAAAAACAATATAGTACACTAGTGGACCTAAGTAATTGGAGAGAAGGTGTTAAAATTAGTACATTAGTGGGTTTATTATATTAATATAGTACACTAGTGGGTTTATTATATTAATAAAATATAGGCCAAAAATAGAAATAGGGAAGAAAACCTGAATGGACCGAAAAGGAAATAGGGAAGAATATTGAGAATAGAAGGGAGTATAAAACAAAATCATAAATCACTATTATTTACTTTAGTGACAAAGAAATGAAGAGAATTTAAAAACTGCAATCATAAGCTTTGTAGTATAAAAACTTATTTAGTTTAAAATGCATTTTAACACATTATTTAATTCTCTTGAATAATTGTCAGTTTTTTTCTCAAAACAAAATACAATTTACTAAAAAAACACAAAAAAAGCCTCTATATACCGTGCATTTATTGTACGGAGTCTAAACTAGTAATAAACAAATTAGAGAAAAAAAATTCGAAATTATTTCACCAATTTTGTTGAATATGAGTTTGTACATCAATTTTCATGTTATATTCTCAGCAATCTTTCTTGTGCCTTAAATGGCACACGTTTAGAAAATTTATAAACGTTTGATATTTTAAGTGTGAATATGGAGATAAATATAAAAACAGATTGTCGTATGGCCATAGTTATCGAAATCTTGATTCGATAATTCAATTCTACGATTTTATAGTCCTAGAAAGGTTGGGCGATCTTGATATTATTTATTTGAGAAATTGAATAGATGTGATCCTATAATTTAGTTCTATCAAAATAAAATAAATAGATAGTTTTAAATTGATGCTATAAAACGCAGTTCTAGTGTGAGTGGTGGTAACAAAATCATATAATGAATTTATTAGTTATCAATATGTTATTAAAATAAATATTACTCTGTACTTTTTAATAGTAAGTGTTAAAGTTTTCAAATATATGTTTTTACCAAATAAAAAAGTATATTTAATAAAGTTGTAGTATTTTCTAATAAGTTCTTCTACATTGATTTGGACAAATATTTAGCGGTGTGAAGATGTGTGGATGTAAATAAACGTAGGTGAGAAAATGTGGAGTCACAAGTTGTTATAACCACAAATGATAGACAAATAACGAATGTTGAAAATCTTTGAAAATTTATGTTTTAGGAAATGTGGAAAATGTTTGAGAATAAGAGAGAGTACAATTCAATTTTACGAATCGATTCAATCTATCTGTTTTGATCCACTTCATCAATACAACGTTGGATCTTGATCTGAACAACATTGTACACTTGCACATGAATTGACCCGTTAACAGATGAAGAAAAACCGATTGAAACCCCGAAGATAACTTGCTCTTTTCAATCCAAACTAGAAGACGACATGAATGGGTCTGACTCGCTCCACCTGTGACCCCACCCGAAAAAGGAAAAAATAAACTAAAACTTTGTATTTAAAGCTAATAAATATAATATAGGATATTAAAAATAATCTAAATTTAATTTTTTTGAAATAAAATACGCTTCTATTTATTTTAAAGCATAGTTTTACGAAATGGTTAATTACTTAAATAATTTCCTTAATATAGTTACTTTTGTCATATATGTGTAACAATTGATTAATCTAAGTACTTCTTTTAGCGTTGCGCTATTGAATATACCAAACAAAAAATGCTTATTCTTAATTACTAATATCATGTAATAAACTATATAATTATAAAAATTAAGTATAACTATATGTTTACAATTAAAAATTCAAAGAAAATAAACTTATAGAAAGAGGTGTTAGTACTCTGACATATTTCTGACCAGAAATACGACCCGAAACCCGTATAGATCCATCTGTAGATCAAACACCAGTAGTTACCAAACCCACAATAGACTGGTCGGTATTTTAACCCGAAATGACCGAACTCATTATTACCCGATGTTTTTCCAATTCCATCTAGATAAAATTTGAGACTCCCGAAATTCGACCCCTTAATAGTCATTTTAGTTATATCATTATTATCCGATCTCAAATTTATTTTCAATTTCAACCTTGTTTCTCGGGTTATGGTCACTTAAAGTTTCTCAGGTCAAAATTTTAATTTGAAAATGAGTATTCCATCTCCATTACGCATGATCTGCCACTTTTAATTTTCGTAATTCTACTGAATATCTATTTAGTAAAATATCAAGTGTGACTTAAACGTATTGATGGCGTTACTGCCTAAGGTCAAGTCTACCTAATTTTCCAACCTTATGACTTACGTACTACGTATGTACTACGGGCTTAATTAATTTAGGGTAACGGATCATCTCCATTATCGTCTATCCCTTTTCATTACCTATTAATGGATGTGATTTGTTACGATACAAAGTTGACGATCCAGGTTCAAGTGCGTTATGAAAAAATTGAAATATCTAGAGTGAATCCAATCCTGCTATTTTAATTTTTTTTATGGAGGTAACACCTCAAACGGTATTAAATCAATAACGATAAATTAATGATTACAGCATTGTTTGCAGTTGGAGAAGTACGTCCAACCAAAAGACTCTACCTACAATCCTAGGAGATATATGCGCAAGACCATGTGCAACACAGTTATTAACTGTAGCTGTAAATGACCAAATAACAGAATTAAAATTCTATTAAAATTATTACACAGCACCAGAATATCATATTATTGTTGAGACTTTTAATGAGTCTGAGGTATAATATAGAAGAAATAAAGAGTCTGAGTTGAGTCTTAAAGATAAAATAATAATATTTTACTGTTACTAAGACTCATATCGAGTCTGTGAATAAATATAGTCTAAAGTTACACAAATATGATTGTAAGGGGGGTAGATACCTAACAAAGAGATAGAAAAACCGGATTGTAAAACATCGACGACGTTTTAGGAAACATCGACGACGTTTTTCATAAAAAAGACGAGCATTGCGCTTGCCTTTCTCTCTCTACAATCTTATTCTCTCCAAAAACTAAACAAGTAAAACCAAAACTCATCCACCCTTACTTCCACCACCGCCACTCACAGCCACCACCACCCACTGCTGTCTGCTGCGCCGCCGTCCACCGTAGCCCCCTGCGCCGCCACCGCCAACCAGCCGGTCATACTTGTGCAATTTTCGGTTTTCAATTTTTTTTTTTTAATTTCTTAGATCTATTTACTAATCTTATGATTTATTGTAACTTAAATTAGATTGTTGTTTTAATTTGTAAAGTTTTAGTTAAAATAAAGATTGTTCTTAGTTTGTCTTTCGATTTATTGTTGGTTTAATTTATTTGCTTGTTTTTTGTTTAATTTGTTCTAAAATAGTTATGTGATGTTTATGGTTGTTGTATTTTGTTTGTTGTTGTTTGTTGTTTGTTGTTGTTTTTTGTTTGATTAGTTTGTAGTTGTTTGTATAAAGATAGAAATAATTGAATTTTTTTCCGATTTTTTCATCCCGATATGGTGAAATTTGGAAGAAAAAAAATTTTCCCCATGGTTGGACAACCAAATCACACGTCCAACCATGGGGAAAAAAATTTTCCCCCAAGTCCCACCATGGTGGGACGTGTGATTTGGTTGTCCAACCATGGTGGGATTAAAAATCTGGAAATCCACCATGGTTGGACAACCATTTCACACGTCCAACCATGGTGAGATTTTCAGAATTTTCATCCCAGCATGGTGGGACGTGTGATTTAGTTGTCCAGCCATGGTGGGATTTTCAGAATTTAAATCCTACCATGGTTGGTATCCAAAAAAAAAAAAATTCGCCCATGGTTTGAATTTTTTGATTAAAAGTCCGTCCATGGTTTACCCAAAAAATTTTTTATAATTTGTTAATTAAGTTGATTAAATTAATTTTTTCGATGAGAATAAAAGGAATGTCATGAACCATGGCCACACCTCCATTTCACACGTCTGACCATGGTGGGACGTGTGAAATGGATGTCTGGCCATGGTCAGACCTCTATTTCACACGTCCCACCATGGTCAGACGTGTGAAATGGTTGTCTGGCCATGGTCCATGACATCCAGTTCTTCATCTGACCATGGTATTTTTTCCTAATTATTTTTGAAAAAACCGCAATTGAATTTTAATTAACTAAGACGTTACGTAAATCAATTAAGTTAGATAAGTATAAACAAACATTTAACGGATTCCGGGAAAAAAAAATGAAAAACGTAAAATTTGATTAATATGTGAACATACCGAAGAGTAATCGTCCGCCATGATAATCGATTTAGGAAAATTGTTGTTGGATTTAGTCAAATTGTTGTTCTTGTACGATTTTAATTTTTTTAGTTCAATTTAGTTGTTTTGATTTTTGGAGAATTAGAGAAGAGAGAGATAAGAGAGATAGAGAGTATAAGTCATTAAGGGCAATTTCGTCTTTTTTATGAAAAACGTCGTCGATGTTTCTTAAAACGTCGTCGATGTTTCTTAAAACGTCGTCGATATTTACCAGGCGCCTAAAAAAAGGAAGAGAATTTGGACACCTTATTTTAGAGGCATGCCAATTTTGACGAGAAACTAGGGAGTTATATACACAATTACACACCATGTCACCATAGTCAATGAAAACACGAATAATAACAAAATCAAGCTTTCATTTTGATGTTGACAATCATGACATTTTTTAGTACGTAACCCAAATAAATAACCAATTCAATGCATGGGCAGTTCACACAAGAAGACCAAATATCTTATTTTATTTGTTAATTGGTAGTTTATTAGATCTCGCGTAATGTATGCGTGGTATATATAAATTTTTATTTTTAAGTATATTAAGTAATAAATTAAATTAATATTTTATTAATTTTTAAAATTAATTGGGAAAATTTGGTAATGTCATAAAATGTTTATTTTGAATGAAGCTAGTTATAATAACAAATTATAATTTTGTTTTAGGATGAGTATTCATTAAATCGTTCTCTAATGATAGCAGCAATTCACCAAATGAAAGATTTAGAAATTTGTAACTTATGTCATTGTACCAAATTTATTTTATTTTAATTAAAAATATTATAGTTTAGAATTTAAGTAAAAAATCATAGTTTCATAAAGAGATTATTAAAATGTAATAAAAAAAAATCTAATCTCATTTGTTGAGGGGAATGCATTACGGTGATAAAAAAAATTCGTCTTTATCGAAGACGGGTCGGGTGCCTCTCACAAAAAAAGGCGATGGATAATACATCCCGTTAGAAATTCGTAACGAATATATCCATCACAATTCACATAAGAGACTTACCCTAATATTTCACAAATTCTCATTTTAGACGGACACTATTCTTCTTAAGCTTAAGTCGGATTAAAACGGGTCAAATACATATCATATCACTCTACTTGTTGCCTAGAATATACCAAAATTTTTGTCTGTGTTACTATCATTTGTTAATACTTGACTCATCTTAAACTCTAAACAGAATATAACCGTCTTAAGCCAAACTCTCTAAACAGAATATAACCGTCTTAAGTCAAACTCCCTAAACAGAATATAACCGTCTTAAGCCAAACTTAGTGATAATAATTTATGCAAACGATAAAACAAAGGGCTCCCATGTGACAAATCTCTACTTTCAGCCACTAAAGTAGTATATAAATATCAAAGAAAAATACACTTATCATTCATTAAAATCCTTAGTCTTACTTCATTTTGTTCCTCAAAATATATTCATCATCTTTTTTTATCTTTTATATAAGAAAAAATGGGAGAAGTGTCATTCACAGTAGTAGAAAGAAAGAGTGCAGTTTCACCAGCAAGATTGTTTAAAGGTATGTGGTTTGACAACCACAATTTTTACACACTTGCTATGCCTCATTACATTAAGAGTTTTGAGTTACTTAAGGGTGATCTTCATTCTATTGGATGCGTCAAACAATTTAACTTTGCTCAAGGTTAGTTCATTATTCCGATTTACAACGGTTATAAGCAAGACTAATTGAATAAATATTTACTCTTATATTTATCTTTGCTTAGTTTTTTACTAGTTGGTTTTATACTTTTTCTTTGTGGATTGATCGTCTTTGTTACTCTGACACTTCTCTTTGGTCTTGTGCCAGATACCCGACATGACATGACACTTCGACACCTCATATTAGACCAAAAAATTGAAAATTTTACGGAAAATAGCCGTATCCGACACTCTGACACTGTATCGTGCACGATATTTGCACCCAAGTAAGAGTAACATAGTTGGTCGTAAATGTTTTCCCCTAATATCTACCTAGCATAAACATCATAATGACTACGATGACCTCTTACAATAAGGTTCTATATCCTGGTAACAATAATTCTTCACAAATTCTCATTTGTGACGGACACTATCCGTCACAAGCTTAAGAAGGATACCGTATTCTCTCACAAAATACCCATTAACGGTGAGTGGAGAAGCACTTGGGGGGTGCCCACCTTGTCCCCTCTACCCATTTCCTCTCACAAAATACCCGTCGTAAGATCCGATCCGTCGCAAGTAAGACCTACTGATAATTCTTATATAAAACCGTTTTATCATAAAACCAGGTTACATTTTACCTAATATTTATGAGCCGTTGACTTTTTCTAGCTAATTAATCTAGCTTTGTTTTCATGCTATTTTTTTTTCTAATCAATATATTATTTTTTCAGGGACACCACACAAATACTTTAAATCCGAAAATCTTGACTTTGATGTGGAGAAATGCTATGTAAAGTACAAAGTTTTTGAAGGAGACGTTCTTGGTGACAATATTGACTACATTGTGTACGAAGCCAAAATTGAACCAACAGGGCAATTTAAAATGGTTGGACAGTTTTATCCTAAGGGAGATGTTGAATTGACGACGGACGATGAAGTTAACTGCAATTTACGAGGACTTGTTAAGGCCCTTGACGCGGCCGAAAAATACCTTCTCGACCATCCCGAACTTTATGCTTGAAATACGAATTCTCTTGAAGATACGACGATCATATATGACATGTAATCGAAAAGATTACTTGTTGGAATAAAATTTGTACTTTTGTTATTTTGAGGGTGATGCTTTTACTAAATCGTACGCTAACGTATGTGGAACTTTTAAGCTTATATGCATTTTCAACGCACAAGGTATTTGTAGATGGAGACTCTACTTGCTTTCATAAATGATGAACAAATACGACTTTGAGGGGTCTTAAATGTTTTACCCTTAAAAGACGGATATGATATGACTGTTTTAAAGGAGGCTAACTGTTATTAAATGGGTATATATACATCCATACAGGAACATGATCTGACAATAATACATCACACTGAATCGACTAATGCTTTCCTAATAGGATAACTCGACCCTATATTAGTGCCAAAATTGAACCAAAGAGACAATTTAAAATGGTTGGACACTTTTACCTAAGGGAGATGTTGAATTGACAGCCGACGATGAAGTTCGGTGCAATTTACGACTTGTTACGGCCCTCGACGCTGCCGAAAGATACATTCTTGGCAATCCTGAAGTTTATGCTTAAAAACAAATGCTCTTCGAAAAATATGATATTTAATCGAAAAGATTATTTACTAGAATCAAATTATATTTTTGTTATTTCGAAAATAATACTCTATTACTTTTACTACACAAAATACATGGAACTTTCATGTTTCACATATTCTCAGTGAAGAGTGAAGACGGGTCAAATATATATCAAATCCCCACTTGTTGCTTAGAAAATACCAGAGTTTTAGTCTTTATTACCACACCACATGATGGTAATATTTGATTCATCTTTAGCTTAAAACGAAACAAGAGTTACTATTAAGTTTCTATGCATTTTTCAACAGAGGATAAATACAATGACACATTGCATAAATACAGTTATACAATGCTTCTCAAAGTTACAGCAGCATTACTTAGCTATATAAAATTACACATCCACTTTCACCTATTTTTTAAAAACTAGGTAAATATTACAGTGCCTTTCATTATTTACATGCTACAGTTATCCAAGGTTGAAATTTCTGGTAAATTCAAGCCATTTTAGTAGCACCACAAATAGCAATTTGTCCTACGATGCAGCACTAGAAACAGACATTCCTAAACCCTTGAGTTCCTCCCCAAAATAGCTCGCAACGATCAGCTCGACATCTTCCAAACCGACACCAATGTAGAGCGGATTGCTAGGATACCTCAACGAATCATCGCCCAAGGTCTCACCAGTTGAGACCTTCACATTGGGGGCAGTCTTACATTTTCCCATACATTTACACCCAATAACACTTCCCTCGTCACCTACCACCTTTTGGAGTTCCTCTAACAAAGCTGGCGCCCCTGATTTTTTGCATTTTCCGCCCATACAAACATTGATCCTCTTTCCCATATCGGATTGCTTTAGATTTAGAACTTGGATGGAAGCATCTTTGTTTAAGGTTGTTTCAAGTATCATATTACTACAACTACTACTACATTCTTGCTCCAAATTTCCGAAAATTTTCTCATTTGTGGCCGGTAAGTAGGTTTCGTTTGGTTGAACAATGGAAACGTTTCCCACCCGTTTGATGTTAGCCACCTTATCGCATTCGCTGTCACTAGACTCAGATTCAGAAGACGAAGAGTTGCAATTGCTGTTTTTGCAACCCTTCTTCTCCTCCTTTTCTTTCTTTTCCTGCTTTTCTTCTTCTGTTCTTAGTTGTTGCAGTTGCACTAGTAATACCTCTGCTGCTTGCTGCACAACATTACAAACTTTTTTAAATAAACCGTCGAGTAACAGGCTGCCGAAAAAGCAATTATTTGAACATAACAACATTGTTTCTATGAAAGCCAGTAAGGTCATAACTCGAGGCTACAAAATCTACATAGATATACTATATATTGTATCTTATTCATCCCACACACGAGCCGATTTTGTCAAACGGGGAAATATTACCATTTACAGCCAAATATGACTACTTTTGGCGAAACAAAAGCTACCACAAGTTGCAAAATTAGCAAAATAAATGTGGTCACATTTAAGTAAGTATTTAAGCATAAAGTGTTATCAAAATCGTCTTATTTGTCAGACGAAAACCCTGTCTGAAACAAGAATTTACCCCCACATGTATATATTTTACCCGTCAGGCTTGTGCGAAATCTTTAAGAGAGTCCCCTAATTATTATAGGGTAATGATAACACCACTATCGTTTTTGTTAATGTCACTCAAATTATGAGATGGTGTATACTTGATACCATGTAATTGACTTGTACATGAGTATTCTGTTACTAAAATTGGCTTAAATAAACATTAACTTTAAAAAGTTTTAGGTAAGAAAAGTAGATTGATCGTTTAAGGTAGCCAGGTAGGACCAACTTATCTCATCTTTTCGAATGAGCTAGGTAAGTTAAAACCATCGACTTTTAAATGAATTGTTTCAACTTTCAAGCAATTGAACCCCTCAAGTCGGACCAGTGACCCGTCTTAAACTTAAGACGGATATACTCGTAGAATTTAATGAACACACAGATCACAAAGTAATAATAACAATAAGTATAGAAAAGAAGAGAAGGTGAACTTACAGAAATAGTGATGGAATTATTATTCTGATGATGATTGAATTGATGAAGATTAGAATTAAATCCAAAACCCAAATCAGAAAAAGTAGACAAATCCTTAGTCAAATTCTTCAACAACTTGATTTTTTTCTTTGTTGAAACACTATTCCATTCTTTCTTACCCTTACCCTTACCCTTACCCTTAGATTCTCCATAATAATCCAAGTGCCCTTTATTTGAATAAGCTAATTGAGTTTTTGAAGCAAATACAGATAATTTCCCGATTGAAACGACGCCGTTCAACACCTCCATTCTTGATTTCTTTGATTTGATGATTTTCTATTTTCTGAAATTTGTATGAACAATTATCTCTTATACTATATTATTCCTATGAATTAATTAACTATTCATTAATTAGGAATGAATTTTAAGTTTTAACGTGTTTTTTGAGGTTGGTAGTAGAAGGGAAAGAGAAATAGGGGTACGTGGCGTAGTTTGATTGGGTGGAAAGGAAAAATTAATGACGTGGTATTAAAGCTGTGTAGCGTGTGCAGGCTTGTGCTTGTTTACGTTGGACACGAGTTTGTTTGTTCCCGCCATGCGTAGTCCATCTATCCATCCAATGGTTGGTTAGGAGCTGTTCCTTTACCGAAAGTTTTGCTTAAGACGAATATTATCCGTAAAATTAAGACGGTTTAAAAACTAAAATTTTAGTTTTTCCTCAACAACAATAAGTTAGATGATTTGGTATTTATTTGATTCGCCTTAAGTTTAAGATGGAGAGTGTCCGTCTTAAATGAGAATTTGCGTTCCATTAATCCCTTCACCATCGCTTCCAATCGGATGATTCCAATATCCGTTACAGGCTTGTGACAGGTCAAATATTATCCACAAAGTAAGGCATTTGTGATTTTATAGTCTTGCCTAATCTATCTAAGTGAAAAACAAGGGAGACTCACCGTGAAACAATTTATGAAAAACTTAACACAATAATGGGAGGTAGACAATCCACCTTTCTATCTAGGTAATCTTGATAGTTGATACAACCTCTTCCGCCGTGATTAGTCTCATAAACTGACGGATATGATATGACCGCTTTAATCAATGATAAACAAATAAAACTTGTAGACGAAGAATTTGCTTTAATCAATAATCAACCATAAGACTTTGAGGGTCTCAACCGTTTTACACTTAGGAACTTATATTATATGATTGTTTTAAGGGAGACCAGCTGTTATAAAATCATTCAAGCTACCCGGGTTGTTTGCGGCAGTCCATGGTTGCAATTCCGGATAATAGAAACTTGAAAAAATTGACAATTTCTCACATTAACGCCCCCAAATTTTGAAGTTTTGCCTCTTGTTCACTCACCCACTAGTCCGGCCAGGCCACTAACAAAAATAACGGCATGGTAGTAACTCATCGTACTCCCTCTGTTCCAATTATATGTTGATTTTTTATTTTTCTACGAGAATATTTTAATCAATAGTAAACAAATAAGCAGAACCAATGGAGTATATTATTCCAAATTTGTTCAAGACATAGTCGTTATAAACTTATAATAACTGTCATCGACTCAACCACATACATGGTAATTGGTAAGAGGCCGTCTTAACTCTTAAGCTTAGAAACTCTTAAATGAGATTTAATTTCCATGAAGTCACCGCAATCACTCTACATATACCAGCAATCGTATCGACTTAGATATAATAATTGTTTAAAGTTGTGATACACTGATACTAGTTACATTTCAACAATGAAGATATTAGTGACATTTCAAGGGGTGATCAAAGGTAGAGGTGGCCTTGTTCTATGTCCAATCATCTCATGTGCACTCTTCTACTTGTACTTCAAGAAGAACCATCGTCGTTGTCGTCAGTCACCTAGTGCCACCCTTCCCCTTGGGCTTGTTACCATTTCTTCCTTGGCTCATGGGCTTTCCGAGAGTACTGATTTGTTTGAATTCGTGTTTGACGTGGCTACAAATGATCCTTACGACAAGGATGTTAATCCTAACGGGGTAATGCAGCTTGGTGTGGCCGATAACTTGGTACGTAATTGATACGTAAGTACATGTACTTTCTTTTCATAAATTGATGCAGACGGAGATTCAGTTTCATGTCTCGCGCTAAAACATTTTACGAGCTGAATTAGCTGACAATACATACTCTATCGTCCATGCTTGTCGTTTTGTAGCTTTGTTTAGATTTAATTGAGCAATGGGTTGCGCGAAATCAGAACCATTTGATTGGAAGCGATGGTGAAGGGATTAAAGGGATAGCTCCTTACCAATCATTGGATGGATTGATGGACATGAAAATGGTAATTCTTACCGTTTTGCTAGATACGTTGGTTGCGTATCTCCAACTCGTAGTATAATTAATGTTGTCTCTAAATAATTTAGTTATGAAATGTATATTCTTAATTCTTAGATGCATAGAGAATTCATTGAGTTTGAACTTTATACAAAAGCTCGGAAACTATATCACCAGTCGTAGTACAACTGGTTGTATAATCTACTAACTGCTCAACTGTAATTGCTACTCCGTATAAAGCTATTCTTAACTGACACTCTCTTGGATTTCTAGGCAATGTCCAATTTCATGTCGAAGGTTATGGGTAACATTGATATTGATCCATTACAGCTCGTATTGTCGAGTGGCACAACCCCTGCAATTGAAAAACTCGCCTTCTGTCTCGGTAACCCTGGTGACGCATTTCTTATCCCAACGCCATATTACCCTGGGTAGGCACATCATTTTCTTATAATACCGGATTTTCCTATGAATGATATTGTGATACTCTTCAAAACAAAATGAAAATTTAACATAAGTTCCATATTTCCTGATAACTTTTGCTTAAACAATGCTAAGTCGATAAAATCTACAAAGGTTGACATGAAAATCGACAGTTTTGACAGGGATCTAGTGCGTACAGGAGTGTCGCTCATTTCTGTTCATTCTCATAGCTCGGACAACTTCACATTAAGCATCGCTGCTCTCAAGCAAGCGTACAGTAAGGCCATAAACCAAGGTTCAAAAGTTCGCGGAATCCTTTTGTCAAACCCTTCAAATCCTGTAGGCAATTTGCTACCTAAGAAAACACTGCAAAGTCTATTAGATTTTGCCAGGGAGAAAAACATTCACATCATGTAGAGTCTATTGATCGAATACGAAAGAGGGGGGGGTGAATTGAGTATTAAAAACTAGCCCCACTTTTTCGAATTATATGATATGTAATTAATTATTTGATCTTATGAATTAAAATCAACTAATCAATTAATCAAAGTAAGCATAATAACGAAATAACGAAAAGTAAAGAGATAAGAGAGAGGCACACGATTTTTGAAGTGGTTCAGTTTCACACGTTGAAACCTACGTCCACTATTCTCGATTAATAATTTTTAGTACCTTTCTACGGATTACAAAAATTACCAACCCACTCGTATAATCAACACTATGATTATAACTCAAGGTAAGTATCGCTAAATACTCTATACTATCTTACGCTAATAAGAAAGTACAATATAACTCACACAGATTCCCGTTAAAGAATTGTAAGCTTATAATGATGTACTATTATCCAATAACGTATTTCACTCAAGCGATTGATAATAATTGATGCACGACTCTTTTAAAAACAAACTCTAAAAATAATAAATATTTGCTCAAAGGTTTGCTTTAAAACGATTTTGGAAAATCAACACAATAAAATAAATACCGTGTGAATGTAGTGTATTTCGTTATGTCGTGTGTTTTTGCAATTATAATGTGAATGAGTATTTATAGTAGTAGAATCATAGTAGATCTAAAACCCTAGTATAATATTTAATAAAGATACTTATCTTTCATAAAATAATATTTGCTTATCTTTTAGAAATATCTTTATCTCAAAATATTATTTGGTTTATCTTATAGAAATATATTTATCTTGATCTCTCAAAATATTGTTGTAAAGATATAGTAGAATCCTAGATTAGGTAAACTAAGGAAACAACCTATGGAGGCCGAAATCCTCTAGCTCACGAAACCCTAGGAGGCACTCAACCCTAGGTGGCTCAATACTAGGTTTCCACGAAACCCTAGATGGCTCAAACACTAGGTGGGCTAATTAGGTTAACAACAAATTGAGATAGAATATATTAGAAACCCTAGGTAGCATGACAACCCATAAGTTGTATTACTAACCAATAGAATCTCATAAATATATTCTCTATTAAAATAATTGATAAATATAAAAATACTCTTTCACTTTTGAAAACATTTCAAAACATTTTATTTCCAAAATCATGCATCAATATTTTATCATCCAAAGTCATAGACTAAAGCGATAACTTTTGAACATAAAATCTCTCGAATGGAATAGTTACCGAATGACGACCTATACTATCTAAATAATCCTCTTTTTCCCAAAAAAACAAAAAGATCTTCAGTATACGATCATCTCTTCATCTTGAGCTCACAAAGACCCTCCCTCCGAGCTTGTGGTAGTTTGATGTATATCTTGTTTGAACATTTTCTTTAAAGTTATGCCTGGTTAGCTATAACTTTCATGGGTCACTTCCAAAAGTTATTCCTGAGTTGTTATAACTTTGTCTCACAAACTTTATCAAAGTTATGCCTAACTTTGATCTTTCTTCTCATAATTGTTGCTAGCTATAATAAGACTAAAGCACACAATTACACGCATATGATATATCAAGTAAAACATATTATTATGTAAACATATGTCATTATCAAAACTATGAATTGGTCCAACAAATTCCCCCTTTTTGATGATGACAAGTCTCATATGATTTTCTCACGAGATCTACTTAACAATGTGACTAAGTAATAGTTCCCCCTCAACAAAGCACTCCAAAGTTATAGCAACTTTGATCGCAAGAACAAAACAACTTAGCCAAAGTTATAGCTTGAGAGAATTTAAGAGATAACGAGTCTTGACAAGGAGCAAGCTTAAGCAAAGACTCAAATCATATCATTTCTTCCCCCTCTTGGCATCATTGAAAAGACAAGAACAAAGACATGAAACGACTAGAATAACACATGTCAAGGCAAGAAATAGATATGCAAAATACGCAATATAACACGATATATATCAAGCAAAATAAAGTGCAAATGTTGATTAAACTACAAACCACAAAATATATTGTTAGTTGCCATTGGGCCGAATAGACAATGTCAAAATAAGCCAAATGGGCCGAATAGGATTAGTAGTTTAAGAGTTAAAACAACCAAGGATAGAAAAATCAAGGCATTTTGGGTTGACGGATTTTGTTAGGATCGACATAACCGGGCCTAGTGCGGTACTCAAGAGTGGAAAGACGGTCAAGGCAATTTGATACATGAGAAGCTTGAGCGGTGAGGCAAACATCAAAGTTCCGGACTTTCAATGAAAGAGCCTCCGTCGCATCATAAATTGTACGCATTCCCTCCCGCATCTCCGTCCCGCTCTTAACCAACGACCCGCCTTGGCTCACCAAGAATGTCATCCTATCCCTTTGCCTATACGCCTCTTGCTTACAATCGATAATATTTCGTTCCAACTTAGCAAGGCGATCATCCACACTATCCATCCAAGTCCTCATCTCACGACTCACACCCGACCCACCTTGGTCACGGGTTGAGCCCAAAGAACCCATGCCCACGACTTGAACAACCGTGTCCAAAACCGTCTCAATTTTCTTATCCTGCGCATCCAAGCGCTCCATAATACTTCCAATGAACATATCCAATTTGGATTCAATCACAGAAAAATCAGCCCCACCCGACTGCATACCAACCGTACCTCCCTTCACCAAAAACAACAACTCCGGACCATTAGCATCAAGCTTCATAAATTTCAAGAACGTATCACACATCTCATCTTTTACCGCGACCCCATAATTTTGCACATTAACAACTCCCTTTGACTCAAAAAGCCGAGACAACCACATGCCATACGGCAAGTCAAGAGTAGAGTAAAATTTGTCTTCGGTCACCGAGAAAGCGGTTTGTGAAATACGATAAAAACAAGAGAAGGTAAATTAACCCGATTGCCTTCCAACCAATGCTTAACAACTAACATCTCATAGCAAGCAATTTTATCACGTCCGCCCCGTCGCGGAATCACAGTATTCCATAAAAAATTTAACAGAAATTTCAGTTTTGGTGAAACACTTCCAGCCAACACGCAACTCGACACCGTCGCCCCAACATCAAAATACTGCTTAACCTCCAGCTTAGCCACGTCCGTCAGCTCATCCCATGACGTACTCGGATTGATTTTGATTCCAGCATCAGGAACCAAAAACAGAGTACAAAAGTCCGTCACGGAAAACGAAACTGATCGGCCATTAATAACGGCATGCAAGACTCCATTGTCTAAAGAAACAGAGGAAAAGAACTGGATTACCTCAATCGGATACACCGGACCCGAAAACTGAGCCACCGTTTCCCATTCTTGGAAATTCAGAAAATCAGAAAAGAATCCCAAAGCTCTATACATGTCACACCAAGCCTTAGGATAATACCGACCACCGTGTATTCCATATTGAGCAACCCGGTTCACAAGTTTTCTTTCGTCTTTGGTAAGACGGAGTTTATCAATTCCCAAAGATGTTTCTTGCGGCGAAAAATCACGAAGAGTTACCCGTGTGGTCTCCTCGGAAATCGTGTCAGTGGTTTCGTTTGTGGCTTCTTCTTGGAGTCTTCCTTTCCCTTTGTTTAACCGTCTTCTCTTAGTACCCTCGAGACCCGCACCCGACTCGGTTTGGTTTGGGTTGGGTGATTGTTGTGTGGGAGGAGAAGAGGTATTTTTAGGCATACCTGGCTTGGGAGTTTTTGGGTTTGGGTTCTTGGAAATTTTTGATCTAGTGGAAGCCATTGATGAATGCTTGAAAAATTGATGGTAAATTTTTGTTGTTGTGGTAGGGGTGCCGTGAAGTGGTAGAGGAAGAGTAAAAATTTGGTTGAGAATTAATGTGGTGAAAGTAATAGGTGGAAGAGTAATTATGATTGTGTAAGAGTAGGTTTTTACTTTTGTACTTGTGCACATGGGTGTGCCGTCCAAATTTGTTCTTTCCTTTTTTTTTTTTTTTTCATTTGAATTTGGGTAGGAAAAGAATATTGGGTGGTTATTTTTGTTGGGATATGGTAAGGATAGAGTTTTGGTAAATAAAAAGATATGGAGAGGTAATATTGATTTGAGAATTTCGGCCAAAAAGATTTGCATGGGTAGAATTTTGGTTTGATTAGGAAAGTGAATAATATAGGTTTTTGGCAAATAAGTGGTTCATAATTCAATTTCCATAAAACACTAAATATGCAAGATACTCACGTAAAATATATTATATTAAACACAAATATACTAGCAATGAAATATGCGGACACAGTCATATAATCTCGTCTTAATCTAGCCAGTCACGCAGGTTCACAAAATAAATAAGATGAATTTAATTGCTACCGATTAAACCAATTTCCAACCGCAAAATCTCAAAACGTCTTCTCGCTAACGCCTTTGTTAAAATGTCAGCCCATTGAACATCAGTACTACAAAATTCGAGTTTAATGTTGCCCTTTTCTACATGGTCACGCAAAAAATGATGTCTAATGTCTATATGCTTAGTACGAGAATGCTGAGCTGGGTTCTTAGAAATAATAATAGCACTCGTATTATCACAGAAAACAGGCATACAACCAACATTAACACCATAATCACATAGTTGTTGCTTTAACCAAAGTAGTTGAGAACATACCAGTCCTGCAGCGATATATTCGGCTTCTGCAGTAGACAACGCAACCGAATTTTGCTTCTTTGAGCCCCAAGTAATTATGCATGGTCCAACAAAAGTAGCGAATCCAGAGGTACTTTTTCTATCTAAAGAACATCCCGCATAATCTGCGTCTGAATATCCTACTAGATTGAAATTACACTCAAGTGGATACCACAAATATAAGTTAGATGTACCAATTAAATATCTCAAGATACGTTTAACTGCAATCATATGTGATTCCTTAGGACATGATTGAAATCTAGCACAGACACATACGCTTAACATAATGTCAGGTCTACTTGCAGTTAAATATAATAAAGAACCAATCATACCTCGATATGTAGTCTCATCTACGGACTTACCATTTTCGTCTAAGGTCAACTTTTTGTCAGTTACCATAGGTGGGTCCATTGGATGAGCGTTCTCCATACCAAATTTTCTGATTAGCTCCTTGACATATTTTTGTTGGTGAATCTTTATGCCTTCTTTGGTTTGTTGAATCTGCAATCCTAGGAAGAATTTCAATTCTCCCATCATTCTCATTTCAAATTCTGAGGTCATAAGATCTGAAAAGTACTTGCACAATTTATTGTTAGTAGAACCAAAAATAATATCGTCTACATAAATTTGAGCAACAAGTAAATCAGAACCTTCGGATTTTAGAAATAGGGTTTTGTCGACAGATCCTCTCTTAAAATTATTTTGTAATAAAAATTTTGACAATCTTCATGGAGGGACCAAGCCCTAGGGCGCGTTGTTTTTCAAACCAGTATAAAGTTTTCGAGTTTTTAAAACATGGTTTTTGAAACTTGCTATTCACTCCAGGAGGTTGTTCAACAAAAACCTCCTTCTTCCAATAACCGTAAGAAATGCAGTTCGTAACGTCCAGGTTTGGAACATTCCATTCCTTTAGTAGCGCGAAGCGATGAGCAAGCGAATAGCTTCAAGTCTTGCTACTGGAGCTAATGTCTCGTCATAATCAATCCCTTCTTGTTTATTATAACCCTGAACAACCAATCGAGCCTTGTTACGAACTATAACTCCTGAATCATCCAATTTATTTCTAAATACCCATCGAGTACCAATCACAGTTCGATTAGGAGGTCGTGGCACAAGGTGCCATACTTTATTACGTTCAAACTGTTGAAGCTCCTCTTGCATAGCCACACTCCAGTCGGATTCTGCAAGAGCTTCCTTTATGTTGGTAGGCTCTATGGTAGACAGAAAAGAATAGAATGAACAAAAGTTATTTAATGTTCGCCTCGTTTGAACTCCCTTATTCAAACTTCCTAGGATACTATCCATAGGATGAGAACTCAGATATTTCCATTTTTTAGAGTTCCTAGGCTCATCATCATCTGATGAACTATCACTTTCCTCAAATGATTCAGAATCAAGATTGGTTCCCCCTGAGTTGGACTCTGGGGTTATAGCTGAAGTTGGTACAACTTCAATTACACCATCTTGGTTCTGGTTCAAAGTTATAGCATCATCAGCTATAACTTCAGTTTTCTTTTCCTTGTTTTGAGAAGAGACATTCGTATCATCAACAATTGTCTCAGTTCTCTGTTCAAGGTCATTTGCGGATTTATCAAGTTCATCATTGATTCCTTCAATAACTGCTTCATTATTTTCTGGCACGTCATCTCTGGAGAGACGAAAGTCTGGATCATTCATGTCCTCTTCTTCATTCTGTTCAACTTGTTCAAGCACACTATCTTCATCAAATACAACATGAACACTTTCTTCTATGCACAATGTTCTTTTGTTAAAAACTTTAAAAGCTTTACTATGATTAGA